>JAHDVE020001795.1:0-305746 GCA_022606495.2 Halesus radiatus | reverse complement strand
GGGTGTTCGTGGGGATTTTTTTTAATAGTTCATTTTTTCTATACATTTTACAGTAAGTAGTGTACCCATAGGTATACCGTGTACCTAATGAAAGTTACATGATACGTTTTTTTTATTTTGTAATTTATGACATTTTACAAAAACATAAGGCAAAAACTCCCAAACTACTCTTTAGTAGTTTGTCTAACAGGGGCTTGTTATTCAAAACTTTATAGTAAATTTATACCTAAGGTTAAGTATCTACATAAAATAAAATAAAAACATGTAAGAATTATATAGAATATTAATACTTAAATATATTTTTAAAAACAAATGACAACACTAAATCATACAAAAAATAATATTTTCCAATTATCCAATGCAGAAAGTTCCTTTCAGCTAACAAAGTTTTCAACATATGATATTTAATAACGTTTAGTTTAATAGATTTTTTATTTCAGCAGGTGACATATTTAAACACCTAGAAATCAACTGATCTTAAGTTTGATATGACGGTGCGTCGGGCAGTAGGTATTATTCTAGGAATAAGGCAAAAAGGGAGGAATAGAAAAGCGATCTTAGGTAGTTACAAGTAATTTATTTTTATATACGTGGGTTTAGTCTTAAAACTAGAGTAAAACTTAATTAGACAATTCAATAAAACTAGATACCGAATTACTTAATTCTACTGTTAAAGTCTTTGTACTTAAAATTAGAGGTTCACTGGTTTAGGTAATTACTTAATTCTACTGTTAAAGTCTTTGTACTTAAAATTAGAGGTTAACTGGCTTAGGCAATTACTTAATTCTGCTGTTAAAGTCTTTGTAGTTAAAATTAGAGGTTCACTGGCTGACATTGTGGGAGGAATTATCATTAGAGTCAGAGGCACTTCCCTTTTTGGTGATGGCTGTCCAGGGTCCAGTGGCTGCGTTGTATGTAGAGTCCTCGCGTTCGCACTACGTATTCATGTACCTCCGGATCGGGAGTAGGTGTAACGCGGCGATAATCAGAGGCATGGACGGTCTCCGATGTTGATCTCCGAAGGGCGAAGATCAGTTACTTCCTTCTGGGATGGAAGCGTATCACTTGGCTGTCTGTCCTGGGCGGACTACTACAACTGACTTTTCCGTCCTGGGCGGACTCTTGCAACGACTCGTGCTTCCTCGGTGGAAGACTGCACGCGACCCGTGCTTCCTCGGTGGAAGCTTTCACTCGACTGGTGCTTCCTCGGTGGAAGACTGCACCTGACTCTCCGTCCTGGGCGGACTCTGGCAATCGACTCGTGCTTCCTCGGTGAAAGACTGCACGCGACTCTCGCTTCCTCGGTGGAAAACTGCACCCTGACTCGTGCTTCCTCGGTGGAAGCTTTCACCCGACTGTCTCCTGGAGCCCACTGTCCTTCTGTCTACCTGTAGGTATTATCTTTTAACCCGCATTGTTCAGCGGCCTTTGTTCCGTCGGTCGGCTCAATTCCTTTGAGGTGTTTATTGCCGTCCCATAAAATTCCAACGGAATTGCGGACTTTCCCAAAATAGCAGTTAAGATTATATTATTTTAGTTACGATTTTTCCTAACAATAGGTTCGGCTAGCCTTTGTACTAAATTTATTTTATGGCCGGTCTAATGTGGGAATTCCTATTATTTAAAATGCACATTTAAATCTAAATATTTCGGTGAATTCGGTCATTTATTTTAGTTGATTGCAAAAGGCTATATCAAGTTCTTTGTCCATATTTGTTTGTACGCTTAGATAATACTATATGTTTAATATAGCCTTTTGCAATCAACTAAAATAAATGACCGAATTCACCGAAATATTTAGATTTAAAATGTGCATTTTAAATAATAGGAATTCCCAGATTAGACCGGCCATAAAATGAATTTAGTACAAAGGCTAGCCGAGCCTATTGTTAGAAAAATCGTAACTAAAATAATATAATCTTAACTGCTATTTTGGGAAAGTCCGCAATTCCTTTGGAATTTTATGAGACGGCAATAAACACCTCAAAGGAATTGAGCCGCCCGACGGAACAAAGGCCGCTGAACAATGCGGGTTAAAAGATAATACCTACAGGTAGACAGGTAGACAGAAGGACAGTGGGCTCTAGGAAGGAGTCAGGTGCAGTCTTCCACTGAGGAAGCACGAGTCGAGCGAAAGCTTCCACCGAGGAAGCACGAGTCACTTGCAGTCTTCCACCGAGGAAGCACGAGTCGAGTGAAAGCTTCCACCGAGGAAGCACGAGTCGTTGCAAGAGTCCGCCCAGGACGGAAAAGTCGGTTGCAGTAGTCCGCCCAGGACAGACAGCCAAGTGAAACCTTCCGCCCAGGAAGGTTCCTATTCTCGCTCCGTGGAGAGGCCGCCCAGGTCCTCTACGCTCTACGAATTCTACGCTTCCATCCCAGAAGGAAGTAACTGATCTTCGCCCTTCGAAGATCAACATCGGAGACCGCCCAGGCCCCTGATTATCGCCGCGTTGCACCTACTCCCGATCCGGAGGTACACGAATACGTAGTGCAAACGCGAGGACTCTACATACAACGCAGCCACTGGACCCTGGACATCCATCACCAAAAAGGGAAGTGCCTGACTCTAATCATAATTCCTCCCACAATGTCAGCCAGTGAACCTCTAATTTCAACTACAAAGACTTTAACAGTAGAATTAAGTAATTTCCTAAGCCAGTGAACCTCTAACTTTAAGTACAAAGACTTTAACAGTAGAATTAAGTAATTGCGTATCTAGTTTTATTGAATTTATTATGTCTAATTAAGATTTACTCTAGTTTTAAGACTAAACCCACGTATATAAAAATAAATTACTTGTAACTACCTAATATCGCATTTCTATTCCTCCCTTTTTGCGTTATTCCTAGAATAATACCTACTGCCCGACGCACCGTCATATCATGTTAATTAAAAATAAAACAAAACTTCATTGAGACATTGTGTACATATTTCAATTGTTCGAGTGTGTTACAAAGCATGAAGTTATGATTTATGATGGATGTATTGATCCAAATATAATGATTTTGGTTTAATAAAATGTCCCAGATACGGGGATTACCAAAAAATTATCACCGTTGGATCATCTGTGGCCTCTGACAATAAAATGCGAAACTGTCAAGAACTACGTCCAGAAATCGGGTTTTCCCCTACGCGGATACAGATCGACAAAGGCCGAGCTTTCCGGTATGACTAGGACTGAGTCATACCTGTTCTTTTGCGATATTACCCATACTTGATATATTTCATTTTTTCTATACATTTTACAGTAAGTAGTGTACCCATAGATATACCGTGTACCTAATGAAAGTTACATGATACGTTTTTTTTATTTTGTAATTTATGACATTTTACAAAAACATTAGGCAAAAACTCCCGATAAACTACTTTTTAGTAGTTTGTCTAACGGGAGCTTGTTATTCAAAACCTTATAGTAAATTTATACCTAAAGTTAAGTATCTACATAAAATAAAAAACACACAAGAATTATATAGAATATTAATATTAATACTTAAATATATTTTTAAAAACAAAAAACAAATGACAACACTAAGCCGTACAAAAAATAATATTTTCCAATTATCCAATACAGAAAGTTCCTTTCAGCTAACAAAGTTTTCAACATATGATATTTAATAACTGTTTAGTTTTAATAGATTTTTTTATTTCAGCAGGTGACATATTTAAACACCTAGAAATCAACTGATCTTAAGTTCTTTGTCTATATTTGTTTGTACGCTTAGATCATACTACATGTTAATTAAAAATACAACAAAAAATCATTGAGACATTGTGTACATATTTCAATTGTTCGAGTGTGTTACATAACATGAAGTTATGATTTATGATGGATGTATTGATCCAAATATAATGATTTTGGTTTAATAAAATGTTCCAGATACGGGGATTACCAAAAAATTATCACCGTTGGATCATCTGTGGCCTCTGACAATAAAATACGAAACTGTCAAGAACTACGTCCAGAAATCGGGTTTCCCCCCACGCGGATACAGATCGACAAAGGCCGAGCTTTCCGGTATGGTTGCTTCAGCATTTTTTGAATTCTTCTTTCCTCGATGACATTATAAAATAAAGAATTCGAATATTGTGTTCACGCATAATACTTGTGATAATTTTTGCAACGAAAATAAAGTTTTTAATCAAAGTAACCATTGAACCGTTTCACTGTAGGATTATGCAAAGAGGATAGACCGCCAAACAACTCGGTCTTGGCACATACTTCTTGCTTAATTCACATTCATGTATTGTCTTATACAGATTATTCTGTTATTCTGTTATTCTGACTATTGACGTGGCCCAACTTAAGTATTTGGTTCATTTGATCGTGCTATGTCGTCCTCAGGCGTCATCGACTTTTTCTATAAATATACAAACTCTTTTTCTCATTCATACAAACTCTTCTATTGTCCTGACTTTTGACATGACCCGACTCAAGTAATTGGTTCAATTGATCGTGCCATGTCTTCCTCGGGCGTCACCGACATTTTCTGACATTCTCATTCATACATATTCTTCTGTTGTTCTGACTCTTGACATGATCCGACTCAATTAATTGGTTCACTTGATCATGCCACGTCATTCATGGGCGTCACCGACTTCTTCAACCATTCTCATTTATACATATTCTTCTGTTATTTTGACGCTTGACATGATCCGACTCAATTAATTGGTTTACTTGATCGTGCCATGTCTTCCTTGGGCATCACCGACATTTTCTGCCATTCTCATTCATACATATTCTTTGTTGTTCTGACTCTCGATATGATCCGACTAAATTAATTAGTTCACTCGATCGTGCCATGTCGTCCTTGAGCGTCGCCGACTTCTTCTACCATTCTTATTCATACATATTCTTCTCTTATTCTGACGCTTGACATGATCCGACTCAATTAATTGGTTCACTTGATCGTGCCATGTCATCCTCGGGAGTCACCGACTTCTCCTACCATTCACTTTCACGTTAAACATTAACACTCCAATTAAATGTAGTATAATGTCAGGAACTGAAAACTTGTTTTTTTCGGAATCAAAAGTAGTGCTCTAAATGTGATTTTATACATATAAAAACCGTGCTGTATAAATCATCCATTTATTATTATTATTATAGATCAATCACCAAAAACAGGATTTTTTATTTTATCAAATCTCATAATTACTTTTAAATCGTCAATTTCTAATGTATCTGTCAAAAATAATGTAAATATAATATACTTACGCCTGCACGCGAGTATGGCGGCGGGCAGAATCGCGTTTCAACTTGGAACTTGCCCGATACCGATATGGATAGGTACCTTGTATCTGTCAATATCGTATAACGATGAATACTGGAGATGATACTTGTATCGAATATATCGAGATCGGTCAATAACGAAATATCGATATACGATATACCGATACTGAATATCAGAAATCACGTATTTAATAAATATCGTTTACATATTCGTAACGGCCGGATCGGTTAGAACGCTAATATCTATGGAGCCAGTATCGATATATCCGATGTATGGCGGTATTATAATACGTATACCTGTTACGAATATATTAGGTTCAGGCCTACTACGCCTGCACGCGAGTATGGGGGCGGGCAGAATCGCGTTGAACTTGCCCGATACCGATATGGATAGGTACCATGTATCTGTCAATATCGTATAACGATGAATACTGAAGATGATACTTGTATCGAATATATCGAGATCGGTCAATAACGCAAGTGTTAAATATCGATTAACGATATACCGATACTGAATATCAAAAATCACGTACTCAATAAATATTGCTTACATATTCGTAACGGCCGGATCGGATAGAACGCTAATATCTATGGAGCCAGTATCGATATATCCGATGTATGGCGGTATTATAATACGTATACCTGTTATGAATATATTAGGTTCAGGCCTACTAATGATGAATGTAAGTAAGACTAAAGTTATGATGTTTGAAAGAGAGAGTTTGAAAACAGTGTTCCATATAGTTGTGAATAATGAATATTTGGAGCAGGTCGATGAGTTTGTATATTTGGGAAGTATGTTTATGAGAGACGGAAAGACTGATAGGGATATTGAAAGAAGGGTGAATGCAGGAAACTCCATTAATGGAGGACTAAACGCGGCTGGCGCTAACAAAAATTTGTCCAAAGAAGCGAAGCTATCAGTCCACAATTGGGTGCTGATACCAACACTCATGTATGGCAGTGAGGCATGGAACTGGCAGAGGAAGAATGAAAGTAGACTGCTGTAGAAATGAGATCTCTGAGGCGAATGTGGTAAAATCATGTGAAAAATGTTGAGATTCACAAAGAATGAAAGCTGATGTAAGCGTAATGAAAAAGATTAAGAAAGGGACATGTAGAGTGAATGAACGGAGAAAGGAGTGCGAGGAGAATGAAGTTAATTATATATACAAAATTTATATAACACCATGCTACTACATAATGTGCACAGTAAAGTCTGATCTAAGATCTGCAAATCTGTCGCTTCGTTGAAGTGAATGTATTAAGATTCTTCATATGGTGGAGGTCATTGTAGAAATGCTGAGGTTATTATTATTATATATTCAGTACCTGACTGCATCGGGGGTCACTTGGTTCAGCACAGATGTGCCATAGGGAAACTGATCAGGGGTACATTCTTCTACGATATCCTTTAGGCCACATTTATGCACAACGCCTGTGACTGCACCGGATGTGGTTTAATGAGGTTCACGTTTTCCGAGGGAGAGAAAACCCTGGCAATTTAATAGTAGGGCCTACAACAAGTTGCTTGTTTTTTCACATTCGAGGTCTGCCACTGAGTTCGCTACGACTCTTCGGGGGAGTATCGTGATAGAAGCAGTCTTTTTCCTTCACTCCAAAAAGGTTTCCTGGACGTAAGGCAGCTGGCCGGGAGATTTACAAGGTCGCCTTGAAGTGGAATGTTACTATTCATGGCCTTTTGTATACCCTGAGGGTTGCTGTCTCTCGTCTTATAGTGGGTGGTGCGGTATTCGAGAGGACAAGGAGCCATTGTAGTGGGGTTGAGGGAAGTGTTCCACTCACCTTGCGCATTGCCGTATTTAGTTGCACGTCGATCTTCTGTGTGTGTGCATTTTTAGCCCACACTGAAGCACAGTATTCCGCTACCGAGTAGACCAAGGCAATTGTAGGGTGTTTGCATCACAACCCCAACTAGTTCTAGCTAGTTTTTTAATGATATTTATGCGAGCCTTGGTCTTCTTCCTAACATTTTCCAGGTGGAAGCTATATGTCAGGCTTCTGTTCAGTGTTACACCAAGATATCGAGGACTACTTTCAAGAGTAATGGTACCTCCTCCAAACTGCACATTAAGCGTAGCACTTGCATTCGAGTTGCTTAGGTGGAAGGCAGCTGCAATATTTTTGTTGCATTTGCTTTTAATTTTCAGTCGGAGAAGTATTTTTCCATGACAGTTAGGTCGACATTTAGGTCATTTTCAGCTGAGTCGACGGATTTATGCTTTATTGCTTTCACAATCATTATGATAAAACTATGAGGAAAAACATTTCAATCCTTAGTGCTGTAACATTAGATTTAATTAAAGTATGGCACATTAATTATCAGCTAGGGATTAGAAAACTTAAGCCTTTTTAAAAATAGATTGTTTTAACAATAAATTATATCTGATTCATTCGTTCCTAGATTTATCAAAATTATAAATTTAATGTGTCCTATATCATAGTGGTCAAATATTAAAGTTCACTTTGGGCCGGCCCTGTTAAGAACTTTTTATCAAGGTTTGTCTTTTGAGTATGTATCTGCATAATAAATTATGTAAACTACAAGGAACATGAAATCATCTCGATGAGTTATTACTTGAAGTATGTACATATAATATATGCGAGTAAGTTTCTTTGGCAATGAATTGTTTTAAATAATCTCATCAATTATATTGTAACACAGAATAAATAATAATAGTATGACTTAGTTATTGACTGAATGTGTGCTCACCTTATATTATGACTTTTTACCTACCTGTTATGCACATCAAGTTTTATTTTTCAGCTGATAAGCATTGTTAAAATATTTTGATTGATTTTTGTGGTATTGTGCTGTGTTGCACTTCCTCCTCCTTTAGTCAACATTTCGGACAGCATTCCAGTGTTCATACTGTTCATCATCAGGAAAGATGTGTTGAAGTGTGTGTTTATGTATATAGAAGTGATACGGGTTGCAGATATGGGTTGGTTTTTTATAAGTCTGCCCCATCTCTTAATTGAATAAAAATCTCTTAATTGACCTGCAATCCTTTCAAGGCCGCAAACTGTCCTTTGGTGATGTTAGAGCGCGGTGCGACTACCCTTTTCAAGTTATGTCATGTTTCTTGTCATAGGTCCTCTGCCTGCGCATCTGACATTTTATGAACTTTCATCATTGTATGTAGGGAATCTCTACCCCACATATGATGGCTTCTACGGGTATCTTTTTAGGGAGCATCGTGTAGATTTTTTTTTTTTTATATGAATACCGCACAAGAGTCCCAGCTCCTCCCAACCGTCTGGAGCCAGTGAGACTATGGCATTCCCAATTAGGGAATGTTGTGAAGCTGAAGGTATTGTGGAGGGGAAGAGGGAGGTGGGGAAATACCTGGCTATTCACATCTGGTCACCAAATGCGGCTAAAAGCCATTTCAAGCAACGTTTCAATTCTGAATGGTGGTCTTTCACTAGGGCGATACTGAGAGTATCTTCCACTCTGGAACGTTCACAAATATACTATATATTATTTTAAAATTAATTAATTGTGAAACCACACAAATTAATTAACTTACTTGCGCACGCCGGGATTTGAACCCGCTACCTTCGGATTCGTAGTCGAGAGCCTTATCCCTCGACCATGGAGGCCGTCATTGAAGATTCGTCATCCGAGATTGAAACTAGCCATTACTTTGGATTTGTTCCTAAAGTACTGGGAAGACCGAAATCACACTGAACATGTCTAATTACGGAGGCAATTGAAATTCACAAAAACCCTATTTATCTTATTAGGGATGATGAAATTAGGCTTAATAGTTCTTGTATCCGGTACTTGACGATTACACCAATAACCACATTAATTATTATTATACTGAAATACCGGTCCTTAGAGGATTAACGCGCCCAACATGGTATCACTTCTACATCCATAAACACACACTTCACTACATCATGGTGGACACTGTAACGCTCCCCGAAACGTTGACTAATGGAGGAGGAAGAGAAACACGCCATAATACCCCAAAAAAACTCAAAAATACTCAAAAAAACTCAAATCATATCATCGTTAACAAATTTATTATTTGTTTGGAGCAATAATGTAAGTGCATCCAATATTGCGAACATTAGTTTGCTTTTATTCACATTGGCTTTTTTTAATAGATTTTTATTTACGATTGGAAAATATTATGATTATAATAATCTGTGTTTTGTGATAAAAAATAAAAAAAACATTTTAGATTGTTCTGATAATGCATAAAAGCTTTGTCAAGGAGATAAGCTAAACGGACACACGTCAGATGAAGGATCAACAAAAGTGGAGGAGACTTGGAAGTAAATAAACAATAATTATGCTGATGACATTAGGTGTACATAATATTATTAAGTACTTTCCCTGATATTACTTTTAAAAAAAAATTATGTGAACGCCTTACAAGAGTGAACTTGTCCGCACGGTGCACATACAGGGGAACTATTATAACGTTGTAAGGTCGTTTAAGGAGGGCGCTGTAGGGCTGAAATGCATTACACAAAAACGAGTCGGCGAAACGACCCATTCTTATGAAGCCAACATCAACTGTGAATGGATGTTCTGCTAGTGTCCGTCAAGTTGCACACAATTACATCGGTGCGGAGGGGATCAATGCTGTTAGCTCCTTCGAGCAGGCTTCATTGAAATATCAATAGAACATACTGAGCATACCTACATTACATCTCTGCATTAAAGATGGCAATCGGTCTGTACGGAACGTACGTATGGAACCACCCTCCTTTGCACAGAATCAAGCAGGTTTATCAAGTATTTGGGAGCTCCAGCCCAGAGGTGACTTCCAAATTCAACTGGACATACTTGAGATTTGTATAGGATTAGCAGTTGAGCACTATTAAAGAATCTGCTACCCCTGTACAAGACATCCAGTTTCTTGGAATTATTTATTGTGGAAGCAAATCCATCTTCATATCAGCCGCTATACTGGTATTCTGCATCTGCATACCTCCCGCAACTTTCTTTAGGTAGGTTTAAGAAAAATAGATCTCTGAAAGGGTGGAATTTTTTTTCTATGGGTTATTATATTACTCATTTCAACATTTTTCACAACATAAGAAATTCTTATATAAAATATGTTGCTGTTGTCATACAAAAGGGTACCTATCCACACATTGAGAAAATATATTATAGGCAAATCATTTAAAAGACATTCTTGCTTGCGAAGTGTTGCACTGTATCATAGGACTACTGTGGATAAGAGGGAATGTCGGCGGTGTTCCAAATTAGTTTGAACCACTATCGGTGTACACAAATACATTCAAAGGTGCGCTCTTAAAATGATTTTCCTGTACAAACTAATTTGTTAGTTAAATTATGACAACATTTTACAAATAATGATAGCAATAAAAGCGTTTTTAAAATGTCTGCATATCAAAACAAGAACCTTTGTATTATTCTCTATTGCTATGCCCCCATTTTTGGTGGGGGTAAATAAATATTTTAATTGATTATATTTTTATGGGGACAATTGGTTTGAAGTGGTTGTGATGATATTTCACAAAAATAGAGTTACGAAAAATGGCCAAGAATTTTTATTATCATTAATTGAATAGAATACATTTGCACTAGTAGGACAGTTAGCAATGTTAATCAGTTTTGAAACTGCTTTCTAATAAATTTATCCAACTACCCTTTCATAAATAACACACAATACCATTTAATTCTTGGTTCGGGATCCAGTACCTTCCTACATCGCAGGCAGTGTTCATTCGTTGGATGAGAATCCGTTAAAAGAAGTTACTGATTCATTCATTTCATTGCCGGCAACCCAGGTGTTTATTGGCATAAAATTTAAACCTTTACATGTACTTCACCCGTCTTACTAGACGATGTCTGTTCGCTTAGAGTCATCGTAAAAGAACCCTTACCTAGCATTTCGAAAGCAGATAGAAAGTCGGCTTTTATTTTACAAAGGGACAGCAATAAAACCTAAAAGGAAATAAGCGTGTAATAAATGAACGGCCCGCCAGACAATACGGGTCATAAAAAGATCCCTAAACATGGCCACAGGCAACAGGGCCTCTTTAACGAGAAGACAGTCGGTTTTAGGCTTCCGCCCAGGAAGGTACCTATTCTCGCCCTTCGGAGAGGCTGCCCAGGCCCTCTGACGACAGTTAGTGCTACGCTTCCGTCTCAGAAGGAAGTACGATCTCCGCCCTTCGGAGATCTACTGTAGAAGTCGCCCAGGCTCTGCACCGCGACTCGACCCCACGCTTCCGCCCAGGAAGATACTGATCTTCGCCCTTCGGAGATCTACTGTAGAAGTCGCCCAGGCTCTGCACCGCGACTCGACCCCCCGCTCCCGCCGAGGAAGATACTTATCTTCGCCCTTCGGACCCTGGACAGCCATCAGTAAAGGGAAGTGCCTCTGAACTCTCATGAAAAGTCTTTCACCCTGTCACCCAGTGAATATTATACTTTCATGTAGTATCAACATCTAAAGACAAACTTTTACCTAGGATAACTAAGACTTTCCCGTATAATTAAGCCAAGTGAATCTCTAACTTTATGAATCAACTTTCTCGTATAATTAAGCCCGCTGAATATCTAGTTTTAAGAATACAAACTTTTACGTGGATTTAAGAAGGGTGAATAGTTAATTTTAAGAACCCTAGAATTAAGTACTTAACTCTAATTTTAATGATATTTTATGCTTAATTAAGATTAACTTTAGCTTAAGACTAACCCCACGATTCGAAAAATAAAATAGTAATTACATAAATTGCTTTTTAGTTCCTAACCTTTTTGAGTTATTCCTATAATTATAACCCACTGCATTAATTAGTCTTATCAACATGAACAAAAATGGAGTAAAATCATACGTAGGTCACCTAATATTTATTTTTTTAATTTTAGATTTCTATAATTTATGAATATACTGCACAGAAAATCTATTAAAATGTACGGAAAAAACCTAATTAAAAAACTAGTATAGCATGTTGCCATCAAATGTAAAGAGCTGGAGGTATTGTCATAAATGGTATTTGTTACTGACAACACTTAGCTCTCCCATTTTGGAAAGATGGATGACGAACATATAAACGGGATGGAGATAACCGCCATGTATAGAATGCTTCGTTTATCCGAAGGTAAGTTGCGATTTATTAATATTTCAATGAAACAAAATCGAAAATAATTTATCACTCTATCCATTGATTTTTAAAAAATATGCTTAAACCCTTTGGAATCTTGACTACCACCGGAAGAGCGATTACTTTCGTGAGTTGTCATGTTGTATTCATCCACAAGACCTTGGATTAGTTTAATAATCTGACAGTTCCTCTCGACTCTTATTTACGCCGCATTGTTTATTAATATATTAAAAATAATCATGTCATCCGCCTTCGAGGGTAGGAATAATTAATATTATGACAGTATGGTTCTTAAAACTCCGCAGTGTGCAATGTACACATGTTTACCACGCCAGCTGTTATTTTGTTTCTTTTGGGATGAAATCATGGTCGTTTTTTACATTTTGCAGTGGTTATTCAAACTACAGAATATATAAATCCCCGTAGTCGACATCAATCCATTAGATTTCACATAAGAAAACGACATCGACAATTATTTGTGCCATTTTCATTGCAAACACGAGCACAAACTTATGTACACAGTACATTTTTTCTCCTTCCGTATTATTTAGGTCTAATAAATGTCTTATTAAATTTTAAATAAACACGTTTCTTGCAGGGCGCCCTTACGAAAAAAATGAAGATGGAATACCTATCAAGAAAATACATGTCACTAATTTGCATTACAAGGTAATTAATATATTTAAATATATATTTTTATTATAATTTTTAACATTGTTTACTCTATTAAAAATAATTAAACATCAGACGCTTCAATTCAAATATCTTCTTTCAGTTTGAGGATGTCCCAATAGTTAGGGACGAGTTATTAACATTTTCTTCTAAATAAATATCCACAAAAAATGTGCAAGGGTGTAATAGTAATAATATAATACGCCTCTGACCCATTTTCTTACATTATATTTTAAGCAAGCTAAGATTCTAATTCAATTTTTCATTATTTATTAACATTAGGTAGGTATACTATGGGCCATACTAAAATGATATTACATTACAATTTATTTTCTGACAAGAGAATTTAACAAGTTTAAGAATGGTATATTGCCTTCATATAAGTTGTGTTGTGACACAAGTTTTCTTCGAAAAAAGAATCCGGAATTTTTGTAAGAAATTTCATAATTTTTTTAGAAGTGGCCGATGGTGTGACAGTCGAGCTGTCGTGTTTATTCACTTTGTAACACAAAGTGGAATGCTTGTACTGGCTAGTATCAAAATCAAGATGCTGTTCCGTCACAATTCTATTGACGATCGATGACGTCGTACAGCGTTGTGTACGAATTGGCATTGCCGATAAGATGCCGTGCAATATCAACATGTTAATAAAGCATTTACAGATTTTCTGGTGTAAGCATATAGGTACCCTTTATGTGTGTTTAAAACTAAATCCTATTGGACAAAATTGTCCCAACATTAAAAATAATGTACCAGACCTAATGGCATACAAGCGAACTGTAGCGGGCAGCTGATCACGATCTGCGGAGAGGGCTGGGAGGGGAGGAAGCACAACCTGTGTCAATCCCTTGCGAAGGAGGAAAAGACTGACGACAAGACCTCATTGACGACTTTTGTACTTTGCAAATGTAATTCATGCAGAATTATTAGTAGAGCTCGGGGGCTTGTCCGTGTGACGATGCTTGGTCTGGGTCCAGTGGTAGGGAGTAGTACGATGGGGGTCCAGGGTAAGTGGTGGTCAGGAAAAAAGAAGGCGATTAGAACAGAAGTCATAGCGGGCGGAGCAATCAAGGGAGCAGAGCAGAGCGTTTTGTCAAACGGGTGGTTGCAGGCTAACTGACAAAACTCGGTTTTCGCAGGCTACTTAAGGTGGCCTACAAGACTCGCAGAGCTACTGCGATCTGCGCATGTCCGACAAGCACAGGGTCGTTTGCGGACAGCGAAATAATATTTATTATACTACTTGACACCCTTACAAATTAGACATACTCTATACAAGTGTAATATAACAAATGTGTTTATCAAATGGCCGCGTCAAAACATTGCAGGAGAGGCGAACACTTCCGACACAAATAATGTTTGGAATTTTCATCTACCAACAATATCTAGACTGGGCATGTGGATCTTAAAAATGTCACCTGAACTAAAATAAATTGGTTGCTGAAAACATTTATCAGAATGAAAGTTCATTATCTCGTAGTCAAAAGATCGCTAGAAGCATTGCTTGTTACCCTTTGTTGGTTTACATCGAGCAACAGTAGCTAACTTTATTGAGATCATCTTTCAAAGGCAAAATTGAGACAGTTAGAGATATTTTAGATAGGGACTATCACTGACTTTATTATTGACATTTTAGTTAGCTATATGGATACTTAAAAAAATATGTATGTCACAGATCGTTTCGAGCGAGTGTTTTCGAAAACTAACAATTGATAAATTGTAAAATTTCTCCTAGCCTTTGTTGTATGATGATGTATGAGTTTGTGACGTGTGAATGTATTCAAGTTAGAGCAGCAGTTTTGTCAAAAACTATACGCTCAATAATGGCTTTGCGTAGAGCGCAGTACATGCAGTTGGGTTCTTAAGTTTCAACTTGAAACGCGACGCATGCCTTTCTGGCTTCCCAAGACATAACAACCAAATTACATCATGTGATTTGGGGTTGACTTTGCGCTCTGTGTTATTTTGGAGTAAAGTGTGCTAGTCTTTGGGAGCGAGGCAACGGAATGTAATAGGGAGTTGTGTTATGAAATTTTCATGCTTATTTGTATGACGCGCCAAATCTAGTAGCAATTTATCGATGGTTATTTGCCGTTCCTTTGGATGGTTTTTAATGTATATTTTTTGCAGATGACCAAACATGACGTGTTTAGTGCCTTCAAACGTTTTGGGTTCATAGTGAACCTGACGATGCATTATAATAAGGAGAAAACGATGCCAATTTATGCCTTCGTGACCTATGCAGAGGTAGCACAGGCGAGCCAGTATGTATATTGTCAATAAGTATTCCAAAATCAGAATGACTTAATAATTGTAAGGGGAATCTCAAAAATATTGCCATGTGTGGTTTTGTAATTCCAACCTTAAAGATTGTGTAGTTTGATTTTCTAAGAGTAGTTTATTATTCTCTTGAAATATTGCGATCTTATGATTGATGTTTTTTTCCAGGGCCCTTATGTCTAAAATAGTTGTTAGAGGAAAGAGATTAATCATTTCCCCAGCCGATACCTGGCACCAGCCGAAGGAATACAAGAAAATACATAGTACAAATAAAGGTGAGTCCATGATATATTTTTATTTATTTATTTACAGCACAATTATGCCATTTACATATACTATAGATTGTAAGCAAAATAAGGTAGACACATTTTTCTTGCCATTCGCAGAAAGGGCGTGCTTTATTAGTTAGTTAGCGCTCTGGTGGATTGCCACACCTCACCTCCATTAATTCCGGACAACACTAGGGAACAGTCGTTTGTTTTTGTCGAACTATAACTATAGGGTGGGCCATAAATTTTTGGACTTTTAAAATCACTCCTGCGAGGGAGCGACATGCAGCAACTCGGTTTTTGGAATTTTTGTCACCATGGATCACTTCACAGATTAACATTGCGGGTTCTGTGTAAAACAGTTTCACAAAATTAATGATTTTTACATTTTTGTTGACACATTGTTTGAAAGTTTCCTCAGTTTCAACAGTATATTGTTTTCAGACGAGACCCATTTTCACTTGAGCAGTTGTTAGTTTTGGAGCAAGGTAAACCCTAAAATAAAACACCAAATGGCTCTTCATTCTCCAAAAGTGATGGTTTGTGTGGCTATGTCATCAAGTGGCATAATCGGGCCATACTTCTTTGCAGAGTCATTAGGCAAATCTGTCAATGTTAACGACTTGAATGCAGCAAGATGGGGCAATCTGCCCCTACATCTAATATGACTATACTGGTGATAAAAGAAATGAGGAAGTTTTTCAGGGAACTTTCTGAACTTCTTCGAGAAGAGGTGACATCCCATGGCCCCCCTCAGCCCAGACTTGACACCTCCTGATATATTTTTTTGGAGTCATCTGAAAAGTCTGGTTTACATTGCCATCTCTAATGCAGAGACAATGTGGGTATGCTGAGTCTGTTCTACAGATATTTCAATGAAGCCTGCTCCAAGGAGCTAGCAACACTGACCCCCTCCGCACCTGCGTACATGCGTGAAACTCAACAGATAAGCGGAACACCCGTTCACAGTTAATGTTGACTTCATGAGAACGGCTCGTTTCGCTGACTCGTTTTTGCATAAATTGGCTCGTATGTGGAATGAGCTACCGGCATATGTCTTTCCTCCTACATTTAATCCGGGCCTCTTCAAGGCCCGCATTCACAAATCCTTTCCTACAGCCCCCTCCTTAACCCGCCTCACAACATTACCCAACCGGGTAGCGATATAGTTCCCCCGTATGTGCTCCTTACATAAAAGGCTTTTGTGAGGTGTTCCAATTCAAGAATTGCCAGCGGCATGATGGAGGAGGATATTTAGACGACATTATTAAGAAATGAATTTCCCTTTTTTTAATTTAAAAAAAATAATCTTTCATTTTCATACGACTTCTAGTATCCTTTTTATCGAGTTTTCATAAATGCCAAAACTTACGACCCACCGTATATCAGGTCGTTTCTTTGCAGGGTTGGTAGAGAACCCCCCTTTTTCCATTATTCAAACTCTTGACATGACCTGACTCAAATTTTTGATTGTACTTACTTACTTTCTGAAATGTCTAACCTTCAATCTACTTAGAATATTAACCTTTGTTTATACACCGTATGTACTCAAACTAAGTGTTTCTTTCTTATTCTTATTCATTTTGGTTACATTGTTCTTGGATTTCTTTCAGATCTCAGGTAGTGGAGTCATATGAATGGCACACAAATTCCTCAGAGATCTCATTCGTTAGTACGTTCGGTGTACTTTCAGTTAATGTGTATTGCTTTAAGTTATCAATAAAATGATTTATTTCCAGAAAATGGCAAGCAGACTGATTATAACCTCCCGAGCTGTTCTCAATTAGATAAGCAAAACCAGGTAACTCCATTCTCATTATTTAATTATATTGTTTTATTTTTCCATATGACATAACACACATAGATATTGTAGTAATCTAAACATGCCAAAATAGATAAATTATAACATGATCATAATGCATGTATGTATCTACATAATTAGTTCTTATCTTTTATAGCTAACTCTCTAATTGAGAGTATTTTCATATGTAGCGAGATTACTATAAAATATTATAGCCTATATATATATATACATTGATAGTGATCTCTCTACATATGAAAATACTCTCAATTAGAGAGTTAGCTATAAAAGATAAGAACTAATTATGTAGGTATAACTAATTATATATATATATATATATATATATATATATGGTCTATAATATTTGATAGTGATCTCTCTATAATATATATATATCGCCCAAAGCAACACTGGGATGTATTAAAAAAGGTGTTCTAAGATAAAGGGTATTTTAGCACAAATAATGAGTTTTAGCACAAATAATGAGTTTTTAGCACAAATAAATCACAGAATATGAAGAAACGTTTTAATGTTATGGAAAACTATTCAAACAGTCGTATTAAATCGAAAAGTTCCAAAATCATAGAACAGTTTTTTTTTTTTTAAGATATTCCACTGTTGCTTTGGGGTGACGATATGTATATTTATAGTAGAGTTACAGCACCCAGATAGATCAACGCAAAAAAAAACATGTGGAATGGTGTATACAGAGCATATTTGTGGGTAGTGGTGGTTACAGCAGTAATGCTTTCCTATGATGATATGGTTAAATATTAAAATGTATTTAGTTAGGTATATTATGAACTTTTATAGATGTTACAAGTTAGGTTAGTATTTCTCCAAGTATCTGACAAACGATTATCCCCCATCAAATCACTGCTTAATTTATATTGCATTTCTTTACCTTTCATCAGCGCATCATATTTGGCACTCAAATGATCATTAGAAGGCATTGGAACTCGAGCCTTTCATATTTTGTAAATATTTTCGCAGATTTTTAACAGAATCCTTTGAGACGATTGATGTAAATGTGTTGCATGTCTTTAATATGGCAAGTTGTGTATTGCACACTTCCGCACAGCCATGCTGGAATAAAACCATAATCTTGTTATTATATCTAGGTATACATCAGTGGTGCGCATTACTCTATGACCTAAAGTAGGCTGTGTGATGTTCGGGTATGAATTATGTATTGCACACTTCCGCACAGCCATGCTGGAATAAAACCATGATCTTGTTATTATATCTAGGTATACATCAGTGGTGCGCATTACTCTATGACCAAAAGTAGGCTGTGTGATGTTCGGGTATGAATTGTGTATTGCACACTTCCGCACAGCCATGCTGGCGTCCCACAAGGATCGGTTCTGTCTCCGACATTGTTTTTGTTGCACATCAATGACCTCTTGACATGTGCACCAATCCATTGTTACGCGGATGACAGTACAGTCCATGATTGCTTTTTGTTTGACAAGCCCCCAAAGGGCACACAAACTCCAACGGCTCAGAGGGCTTTGAAACAGAGAATGGACGGTTACCTGAGAGGGTCTCCTCTTGGGGTAAGAATAACCTCGTCGAATTTAATGTTTCAAAGACCCAATCATGTCTGATTACGCCTAAAAGGGATCGAAATGACAATCTAGTCTCCTTTAATGGAAGCAATCTTCCCAACAAGCCCTCCATTGATATGCTTGGTGTAACCTTAAGTGATCAGCTCAGGTATGGGGTCTCCATCGAAACCCGAGTAAAGTTAGCCTCTCAGAAGCTGGGCGTATTGTACAGAGCCCGCAGATACTTTTAATAGTACACAACTGCTGACCCTGTACAAATCGCAAGTGCGCCCCATTGTAGAATTTGGCAGCCACCTCTGGTCGGGAGTCCCAAAATATCTGAAAAAAAACCTTGACTCTGTGCAGAAACGGGCGGTCCGTTTGATAGATTCGCCTATCTTAACAAATGGGTTGCAATCTTTGGAGCACAGACGTCAGGTGGGAATGCTGTCCTTGTTCTACCGGTATTTTAATGGAAGATACTCCGAGGAACTAGCGTCATTGATCCCTTCGGCACCGGTGCATAGTCGGGAAACACGCCAAACGCGCGCCCAACATTTGCACACGGTTGACATTTGTCACATGAGAACGGGTCGCTTCTACGACTCGTTCTTGTGTTCAACAGCTCGGCTGTGGAATGATCTGCCGGCCTCTGTGTTTCCTCCATCCTATAACATGGGTCTCTTCAAGACCCAAGTTCACTCCTTCCTATCCTCTAAAAGATCCTCCACACAGCATCCCCAAAGATGATATAGGCCTTGAGGGAAATTGTTTCCTCCTTGGTCTCCTGTGTGGAGTTACTGTAAAAAAAAAAAAAATGCTGGAATAAAACCATGATCTTGTTATTATATCTAGGTATACATCAGTGGTGCGCATTACTCTATGACCAAAAGTAGGCTGTGTGATGTTCGGGTATGAATTGTGTATTGCACACTTCCGCACAGCCATGCTGGAATAAAACCATGATCTTGTTATTATATCTAGGTATACATCAGTGGTGCGCATTACTCTATGACCAAAAGTAGGCTGTGTGATGTTCGGGTATGAATTATGTATTGCACACTTCCGCACAGCCATGCTGGAATATTGTTAAATATAAATGGTACGATGTATTCGAGGGTTCGTTGAACATATTTATTTTGAAATATTGGCACTATCATTCCTATATTTTGTGTGAATCATGTATTGTGTACATGATCCACCACTGCCTTATACGAACTGTCAGATATATGTTGCAGTAGAATTTTTTGCCACAAAAGAGCACAAACAGGTAATACATTAATTGATATGTACATGATATCAATGTTTCGTCTTTGCTTAACCCTTACCACTCCATTATTTTTTAATATTTGTTGTCAGCCAACTCTAATTTAAATAATGTCAAAATATTAATTTATTGATAGGCAGTTACAAAAAGGTGATTTTATAGTAAAACAAAAACGGAAAACAATCAAAATCTTGTTAAAACGTGAATTTAAATGTTTTTTATTTAATAATTACAAGAAACAACGTCACATGTCAAGTTTTGCACGCGAAAATACACCGCGCGGGTACGTTTTATCTTGTCGGCCAACAACTGAGTTGTAGCATACAAATTGTGATGTCGGCTGGCACCCGACAAATGTTTTACTTACTACCAACTTGGTGTTTTGAATCAGTTGTAAATGTTTTATGTTGGTCTTGCACGAGTGCCCCCAAGAAGTTATACCATACCTTAGTCCTATTTTTTTTTTTTTTTTCTTAGGGTAGGTGCAGTTTTTCAGCCTTTGTGGGCTGAACGCCACTGGTATACATAGTCAGAATGACTGGAATCCTGAGAAAACAGGTTTATACGCTACTGGCTAGAGAGAATTTTTTGGTGACTGATTCTGACTGAAGAGGTTGTTGGCTTTTTTCAAAATTGATCAATGCTCAATACAGACATGTTTTGAAACATGTACATATAAACAATATTATTTATAAAGCTTTAATGTATGCAAAAATGAATTTCGTTTATTAAATATTAATCTAATATGTTATTTTTTCTGTTCACAGCCCAGTGTACCTGAAGATTCCGACGGGGAATTAAACATGCTGGATATTTTAAACCATGATTGCATCATGAAGATATTCTCCCACTTGCACATTAGATATTTAATAAGGTCAGAAAGAGTCAGTAAAAAATGGAAATCTTTGGTAGAAGACAAATTACAAAGTGAGTGGAACTTATGTACATACATATATACATTTTTTTTTAATCCGTTTTCTTCAGATGATCCCTACAAACTGCAGTTGTCTGCTCGGCTTTATTGGTTATCTTTTATATTCCATAGTTTTCCAGAAGCCTCTATGTAATCTTTTAGATTTAGACAAGGTTGGCCTGGAAAAGACATTCTCAGATCCAAAATTTTGTGTACCCTTTTTATTCCCTTTTCCAATATTACTACAAATGTAACATTTTTAATTTGAGTATTATTGTTTGGCAATACATTAGTTGCAATGAAAAGGGAATCATGCTTTAACCATCACACCATTTCCCTGCAGGGGTAGGCAGAAAGGACGGATCGCCAAACAACTTGATCTTGGCATACACTTCTTGCTTTATTCACATTCATACATTGTCTCATATATTCTCTTCTATTATTCCGACTTCTGACATGGCCCGACTCAAGAATTTGATTCACTCGATCGTGGCATGTCTTCCTCAACGTCCCCGACTTCTTCCATTCACATTCGCGTCATATTCTTACACTCCTTTCTTCGTTCATTCCCTCAATGCCCAAACCATCTAAGCATCCCTTTCTTAATCTTACTCATTACACTTATATCAGCAATCCATTGTGGACTGCTAGCTTCGCTTCTTTGGACTACTTTTTGTTAGTGCCAACCGCATTCAGTCCTCCGTTAATGGAGTTTCCTGCATGCACCCTTCTATAAAGTACCTCTTGTATATGTATCTATAAAGCAGTGTCTAGAGAAGTTTTATTACTCCAACAGCAATAACGTTTGTCCAATGAATGCTCTCACTGATGCGAATATGTTGTTATTCAGAGCGTTTCCATTAAACACCAGGAATTTGTATTTCAAAGGATATTGATACTATGTACTACATTTTCATTTACATATATTCTTCTAATACAAAATATCCTTGGACATTTATTTTCAAAGTTGTTGAATGTATTTGATAATTATTACATTTCTTTTAATCCTTCCAGGCATGAGGACATTCAAGACGTCCTATTGGGCTCTAGACTCCAACAACATCCCGCTTACGACAAACACCCTGCGCACACTCCTCCTAAAGTTTGGTCAGAGCTTGCGGCGGCTGCATCTCGACTACCAGTGGTCCGTCCTCAACGAGAGAACTCCTCAAATCATCTCAAAGTGCTGCCCGAACCTCACAGAGATAATCCTGTCGGGAATCACCGCACGCAACTGGCGACCGCTCTTCGAAAAGTGCACCAAGCTTAAATCGCTCTCAATTTTAAGTTGCGAAGAATTGGAAGACAAGGATTTCGCCTACCTCAAAAGCCAGCTCGAAGAACTGACCATCGTTCAAAGTGATGAGCTCGTCGGAAAGTTCTTGACAATGATTGACGTTTCACAGTTAAAAAAACTTATCCTCAGTCAGTGCTCCCTAGACGTGTTGTCCAATACATTTGTGGATGTATTCAAGAAAATGAGTAATTTGAAGACATTGTGCCTTGACTATAGTGCGTGCTTTTGTGAATCGGATATGAATGTTTTGCTGGGACATGTTCCCCAGCTGACAGAGTTCTCCGTTTGTTATTTCACTTCCTTGCAGACGTTGAATTTGGAGGCCATCGCCCAACTGAGGGAGTTGCGTGTGCTTCTCTTGGCCAAGAACCTCTCCCTTAACAATAATGCTCTGAAGGTCATTGTGAAGGGATGTCCATATCTGCACACTTTGGATATCAGCAACTGGAGATCATCTTCATCTTCCGGTATTTTATTTTAACTATGCACACCCTCATATCTCCCATTCGGGACTGAAATGTTACACCAATTGACTTTAGCTATGTTTGGTTATTAGATCGAATTGCCTGTGCAGTCTCCTAGAATATAGAAGTCTATTTCTTGAAATATTGTTATTCCTGCAGATAATTATTCCTGTCTTAAGACTTTCCAATATTTGTATGGTAACATATAAATTTCATCTTATAAAAGGAGTTTAATATTTGTCTATGCATTCAAAATAAAATCCACCTTCTGAGCTATTTATTTTGTTATACTGAACCATAATTGTATATATTTTCACAGTGAAGATGTAGTCTGAATATACAATCGACTTTTACCTGCTAAATCACTAATTACATCACACTGATTGAATTAATTTTGTAACCATTCATATTTCTGTTTCAGAGGTGACGGATGAGGGCCTCGGTTACGTGTGGAAGCTCCCCAACTTGGAGGTGCTGGGCATGAGTGCGCTCAGCATCACCGACCGTGCGTTTGACAATGCGGGGATTAACGAATGGGGTTCAAAATTACGATCACTCGTGTGTCGCCACAACACGGAAATAACAAATGCTGCCCTCGTGAGACTTGTTCAACTATGCCCCAATATAACTGTAAGCTTTATTTTTCTACTTCGAACTATTTTATTTTTCTTTTTAATCCTTTATTTACTGAATTATGGGAAATGAAATTACTGTTACCGCACTAGCAACCAAATTCTTATATGGAACATTAAAAATTCTATGATTCAATTGAAGATCTAAGCTATGAATTGCAAACAAATCGAAACTGCAACTGCTACTCTAACATAAATATATTTTTATATTTTAATTTCTAATTTATGTTTGCTAAAAATCTCACAGTGAACGTATTCATTCAGTAAAATGTTGCCTTTTGAAGAAAGTGAAATCACAAGTTAATTATTTGTTATTTGAACATTGTAGAAAATAGACGCCTATGGATGTCTAAAAGTAAACGAGGAGTTTGTGAAGACGGCCAGCGAAGCCGTCATGCTGCACCCGTACAGAACTGACAAACTTCTAGTGCACATAGCCCACGTCGAGATGCTCACCGAGAAATCCCAGGTACGTTTTAAATTGGCAATAAACACTGGCATTTTAATCTGACCTATGTAACACATGCAAACCTACACAAACTTAACTATGAAACAATTGGAAAATTGGAGCCAATTGTGAGTAAAAAAAGGTATATTAAGTCATTTTGCCAGTATAGGAAGTATTAGATCCCTATTAGTTGTATTGCATACAGTGAAAATGGCTTAAGGGAGTTCCCACTTACGGAGTTTTCATGCTTAAGACGCTTGGTTTTTTCCCTCCCTTGAGGACTGAATGACGCTATCCAGATGTATATATAGAATTACAGATGTGCGCTGCACTTTTTGTGACATTTGTACATTTTCTATGAAAATGAAAACATACACTTGTGTGGGGCACAGTTTGTTTACACATACGTGTATGCGTTGTAGCAGTGAAAAGATTAAGATAGTTTCACTGTAATTAATATTATTCTTGATGACAAAATATGTGTAATGAATTTGTGAAAATTATTAAATTAAGTAAACTCACCGAAGATTAATGGTAGTGGTATAATATTTATTATACATTGTTCAAATATTTTTTTTTTTACTGAAAATTTTTGTTACATGTTTTCATTTTGTAACAGTTTTGAAAATACAAGAAAATATGTAAAAAAAAATCCCACAAAGGCAAAGCGTGTGTGTTGTGGGTATTATAATAGTTTTTTATCACATTTCTATGGCTTATGTGAAAGTTAATCATTTTCTTAAAAGTGGTAGCGAAAATAAGAAAGATAAAACATGACAAAGTGATAATAAGAAACAAACAAAAAAACATTTCATTAGTTATGACAGTAACCGGAATTTACTGTTATTATCACATATACGTACATAAGTATAATAAGATTTTAGTGGACGTTTTAAAGTCACACAAGTACAATACTAATGTTTTGAAAGTAGGTTTTATAAAAATGTATATGGATAAATGAATATATATTATAATTATCGATCACAGAACTTGATATCTTATTCTATTTGTTACAGTGATATAAATATATATGAAATAAGTTAAGTTGTTACACAACCGGTACACGAGAAAAGAATGGAGGAAGAAGAATTTTCTCAAAGCTATCGAGGTTTTTTTTTTAATGTTTAGTCCAGATCTCGGGGAGGGTTGTGCAATCCCACGAAGTCCATATAGGTATATAATATAATATGTATATCAAATTATAACAAAAGATGAAAATATTGTAAGGGACAAATACAAAAAGATAAGATAGGATACTAAAAAAATATAGAAACACATTTTTTTTTTGATATATTATCTCGTTGATTTTCTAATGTTTCTCGAGTTCTTGTGTTTTCTGAATGTAGAATCTTTTGAATCAACGGTTATCAGGTGGCCGGTAGGTCGCAACACCAGTAAAACTACACCTAAAGTATGGCAAATTTTCATAAAATTATTTTGTGTGGAAATAATTAATGTTTTTCCCCTTTTTAGGAAGTAATTAGGAATATAAAGTGCCCGCTACTGAGCATAGAGACCACTGAAGACTTTCTGGACCCGCTCCTCCACTCCTACAAGAACTGCTGTGATTACGAACTCAGAGAGAGCTTTGAAGACCTGCACTACTCCTTCGAGGACATATCAGGTATGTTCCCTTATGTAGCAGTTCCACCTCTTGGATTAGCAAGGTTCCATACGACAGGAATGCTATGCGATAATGGGCTCTAGAGGAAACTACTCTTATTATCTCGTAACAGTGGACGAGTTGTCAAGGGTAGGCCTGTTTACTTATCCCCTATCACTTTTGACATCGTCATCAAATTGACAATCAGCGCCATTTAGATTTTTTTTAGCATTTCTGACTTCAAATAACAGGCCCAGTTATTTATAAATTTAGATGGTTTCAAAACATTCTGACAGCTGGTGAAGTGAGCCGAGTTTTATTTAGAGTACTTACAGTGTTTATTTTATGGATTTTGCAATAATTGAAGATGTAAGAAGCACACAGCAGGGCGGGCGGCAATGTGAAAACTACAAGAGTTTGTGTAAATTTTTTGGAGGTGTTTGACGACGTTTATTTCAGATCGCTAAGCATGCGAATGTTCAATATTTTTAGTTTTGACATTGATGATTCCATAGAAAAAACACCGGCATTATATAGACAGACGTTACAGCGGATTGCATGTTTTCGAAAAAGCAATGTTGCCAAAACATGCACAATAATGAATTGGGAGTTTGTTATCGGTGGTGAAATGATTTAATTCAATTCAATTCACCGGTTTATCGCCATGATAATCTTATTAAAGTTACTGAATGAGTGGTTGAGTCAGTGAAATCACCCCTACATCTCTTTTTCCGATAAGGGATTACAGTCCGATTACAGATATTGGATAATCTATCAACTGGGTCCTTTCATTTTCATTGTTTAACTGGACATTATTATTTATTTAGCTTGAAAGTATTGTCTGGGCTTGAACTTCTTCAGCGCCTGTCCTTTGGGTTATTATTCAAAAAGTAGGTAAAAAACATGTTTTTTTTTTTTTCATTAGATTTTGCAATAACAATACGTGTTTACAATATACCAGACAAAATTTTTATATTACAAATTTTGTCAGGTATGTCTCGTTTAGTACTTTATGTTAAATACTAAACGAGATGACGCAGGAGCAACCTTGACGTATACGAATATTTTGTGGGTTTTGGATAATTTTTTGTACCTGAACGTACGGGGATACGGTTTGTTGCGTTCGGGCGATAATATAGCAGCCGTATCACATACGTTTGTATGGGTAGGGCGGTTATCCCCCAATTAGCCAGTTTGTTTTCCGTCGCTGCCATTTCTTCACTGCTCTTTCATACAGAATATCGCCAATATCCAAGTGATATTTTCCTATTTTATGCCTCCGCATTTCTGCTTTATCTTTATGTAATTTTATATTCCATAATGGGTCTTTTTAATATTTCTATTTTTGAAACTGATTTTCGTGGTGGAATCCCATTGTAATGATTTTAATCAAACAATGTTTAATCTTATGCCACTTTTTATTGGCAAAAAGTCAAACTTTGCCTTTTCTGTCTTCGTTTTGTCATTTTACAGTGACTCCACACAGTGAATTCCCTATTTAGAGAGTAAGAATGAGTGAACCTGGGTCTTGAAGAGACCCATGTTGTAGGAGGGAGGAAACACAGAGGCCGGCAAATCATTCCACATCCGAACTGTTGAATACAAGAACAAGTCATAGAAGCGACACATTCTCATGTGGGAAATGTCAACTGTGTACAAATATTGGGCGTGCATTTGTCATGTTTCCCGACCGCACCGGTGCCGGAGGGATCGATGACGCTAGCTCCTCAGAGCATCTTCCATTGAAATACCGGTAGAAAAAGGGACAGCATTCTTACCGTCTGTGCTTCAAAGATTGCAATCCGTTTAAGATAGGCGAATCCATCAAACGGACTGCCCATTCTGCACAGAGTCAAGCGTTTTTCAGATATTTTTGAGCTCCCGAACAGAGGTGGCTGCCAAATTCTACAGTGGAGCGCACTTGCGATTTGTGCAGGGTCAGCAGTTGTGTACAATTAAAGTATCTGCGGGCTCTGTACAATACGCCCAGCTTCTGAGAGGCTAAATTTACTCTGGCTTCGATGGAGCCCTCATACCTGAACTGGTCACTTAAGGTTACACCAAGCATATCAATGTAGGGCTTGTTGGGAAGATTGCTTCCATTAAAGGAGACTAGATTGTCATTTCGATCCCTTTTAGATGTAATCAGACATGATCGGGTCTTTGAAACATTAAATTCGACGAGGTTATTCTTACCCCAAAAGGAAATCCTTTCGAGGTAACCGTCCATTCTCTGCTTCAAAGCCCTCCGAGCCGTTGGACTTTTGTGTGCCCCTTTGGGGCTTATTAAACAAAAAGCTATCACGTACTGTACTGTCATCCGCGTAACAATGAATTGGTGCGCATGTCAAAAGGTTATTGGCCTTAGAAATGTCCAGTGGGATCGTTTGAGTCTCACTGTGTCGTTACAAGCACCATCCTCGAATATGCGTCACATCACATCCCAAGAAGATCACCACACGAGCAGTTCTGCCGGAATCCGTATTTACGTTTGTTAATAATTTTATTCGTCTCAAAGTATTTGAGCAGTTTGTCGTTGATCACACGTTGATATCACCTTGGACAGAACTGATGTCATAGCTATGGGGCGGTAATTGGCCGGGTTGGAGCGGTCTCCTTTCTTAGGTATAGGATGAATGACCGCTTTTTTCCAACCAAAGGGCACAGACCCACATTTTAGTGACATTTTTAAAAAGGTTTGTCACAATTGGAGCTATTTCTGCAGCCCACCTCTGCAATACCAGTGCAGCTATTCCATCAGGTCCACTAACATTATTAATATCGAGCTACCGTAAGACGTATCCTGATGCTGGATCCTCAGCTTTTTCAAATAGAAACCGTAGTGAGGAACTGATGGCGGGATGGAGCCTTTATCATCGAGGGTCGAGTTTTCCGCGAACATTTTCTCTAAAAGGTTAGCCTTTTCGGTGGCGGTGTTCGATAGTAAACCGCAAGAGTTCCTCCAACAACGTGGATCTCTAAAACTTAAGTTCACTCCTTCCTTTCCAAAGAGATCCTCCACACAGCATCACCTAAGATTGCATAGTTAATATTAAAAATGAAAATATATATTATTTCCAGATGGCATGACCGACGAATATGACTTTGGTTGGGATGCTGACGATATGTTCTACGATGATGACTCAGACGACAGCCTCCAGAGCGTGTTCGAAGCTTTTCTTCCTGTGTTCCTGGTCCCGGGCTAATGGTCCACGACTCTCCGCTTATTCCAAACAAACACTTGCTGCGGGAAATACATCCCCCTACCTCCCCAAACAATAACCGCATTCTAAATGTACAATAAGAGTTCAAACTTATACTATGTATAATATCTGGCTTATTACACAGTGTTAAATAATATTAAATTGTATTTTCATAATAACATATGTAATATAATAATAATATTAGTTAAACTAAACTCTTCATTTTTCCATTTTATTTTGGTTTTATAAAGGCATCGATACAGAATGCATGGTATGACATCCTATGGTACATGGTACATCGTACGGTTTAGTCATTCATTTTCTATGAACTGGATAAAGTGCATTCATTCATGATGATCACTTTTCTCAGATGTCATAATGATCGTAAGCAATTAAATTCAAAAGAATAGTAAAAATATTACGTATTTTTAAAACCTTTGAGAATTTTTTTTGCACTATCCGAACCATTTTTGTTTTTTTAATAAGGAATTCCAATCTACTTGTTTTTATTTTTTATTAATGTTCACCAACTTCACAAATTCTAATTATGAAATTAATTTTTAAAGAATTTTTAAATGTCTCAAATTGAAGCGGTAAATGGCAGGGGAAAGGGGTACATACCTGCGCAGCATCGCGTGTGTCCAAATCAGTTGTCATTCTAACTGTCGTAGTTAGTGGAGTGGGTTACAATAACATCAGAACTTGTCTGATTAAAAATTTACATTAAACGCAAGAATGATAATCTATTTTGGTTACTTAATAATTTTTCAAAAACTATTATAACATATTAGAAAAATAAATGCTTTCAGAAAAGGTTATATGTTTATTTTTTATTGGAATGCCTTATTGTAATTTTTTTATTTTACTGGCAAGGCTAATTTTTGTATATTCTACATCTATCCAAATAGGTTTTAAATTTTTTGTTTGTTTTTAATATGAATCTCCCAAACCTCTGTTTTCATTGTATTATTGGTTATATTGATGTTTAGTTAATTTCAATGGTTATTAAGTTTTCCCTGTCATTAAATAATATGTTTTTAGTTTTATTAGCACCGGTTACCAAACTGTATTTATAAACATTATACTAACTGAAGGTGGTTAAATTACGTTTATTGTTTATGAAAAGAAGAAATTGAAATAAAGGTATTTTGAAGCTTATGTTCTAATTTTATGTGTTTCATTTCTATTTGATCTTAATAGATAATATGTTCCTGTGCTGAGGTGAACTAGGTTTTATTTAAAAATTGATTGTCTTACACTCCTAGGAAGTTCTTTTTAAAATCTTGGATTAATTCATTATTAACTCCTCTTCTTTGATTATTTCTTTGAGCCAGGTTTTGATTTGAGTTTTTAAATTATCTGTTTTTTTTTTTTTTTATGGCCGGTGAAAGTGAATTATATAGCTTAGTGGAGAGATATTTATATATATGTAAGTACTTTGTCCAAAAGCAGTTTTAAATTGAGGAATATTCATAATGTCTTTCAGGTTCGCTCTGATGTGGTGAAAATTAAATTTCTTCGATTTTTTTTTTAACTCTTGAAATGTTTGATTAAAACATTCTTAGTATAGATATTTTAGATGTTAGGCATTGCAAAAGATTTGAAAATTTCTTCTGTCGGCATTCTATAGGCCTTTCACACGACCGGTTTGCTCGATACTAAAAAGCCATGGCGTTGAAAGGTTCGACCATCTGGTCATCCTTTCCTAAAGTCAAGCCTACCAATTTTAGGAAAGTACGACTGGATGGTCGGCCCTATCGACGCCATGGCTTTTTTAGTATCGGGCAAACCAGTTGTGTGGAAGGCCTATTAAGATGGTCTCTATTTGTAAAATCTAACAATAATCTAACCCTTCTGGGTTTTAGACAATTGTTTCATATGGTTAGTTGAATGTTTAAATATTTTTAAGGTTGCGAGATCTAATCTAAATAGAAATAAAAAAGCCACCCTTACATAGTAAATAAAGGCTCTGTGATTTGATGAATTTTTGGGTTTTTTTTAATATGAATACCACACAAGAGTCCCAACTGCTCCCAACCGTCTGGAGCCAGTGAGACTATGGCATCCCCAATTGGGGAATGTTGTGAGGCTGAAGGTATTGGGGACGTGAAGGAGAAGAGAAAGAGGAAGGTGAGGAAATACCTGGCTATTCAGATCTGGTCACCAAACACAGCTAAAAGCCATTTCAAGTAATGTTTCAATTCTGAATGGTGGTCTTTCACCAGGGCGATACTGAGAGTATCTTCCACTCTGGAACATGCGCAAACATACTATATATATTATTTTTAAACAAATTAATTGTGAAATGGCACAAATTAATTAAATAAAATTTACTTGTGCACGCCGGGATTTGAACCCGCGACCTTCGGATTCGTAGTCGAGAGCCTTACCCCTCGACCATGAAGGCCTTTAAAATCCTTTGCAGAGAAGACTAAGAAATCGGACTCTAGTCGAAGAAAAGGTATTACGCTTGTGAATCAAATGCTTATGATACGAACAAGGCAAACCAGATATTATAAATATAATCGTAACAATGAGTATAAAACACTTTGCATTTATCGACAAAATCAACAAACCATTTTACCACCAAAAATTAAAAATTTGTTCACCAAGGAACTAACTTACCCACAGTAAAACAAAGTGAATTTATTAAAATTATGCGACTCTGGAGCAATTCCTCCAGAATATCATACTTGCCTGAAATAAATAACCCAGATGGGACAGCAGAACCAAATAATGAATCAGGCTCGGAAGAAGATTAATAAAAAAATACAAATAATGATCCTTTCAAAATAAATAAATGAAAATGATAATTCAGATTTATTATCACTTCTAAATAATAAATTTATTTATTCTTCTATGTTTATTTTACTTTTATAAATAAATTACAATATTAGTCACAAAAACATCATTTATGATTTATATATCCCGGCTATGAAAGAAACAAAAATGCCTATCTGCAAAACTTTTTATAAGATATTTGCAGGTAAAAAGTTTTTTCAGATTTTTAAAATTAAAAAGTATAAAAGTTTTAATTTTTTTTTTAAATAACTTATTGAAGCTTATAAACCTTGTTGTAATATATTTTTCCAAATCAAAATACGAAACTGAAAAGAAAAAGATAACGGTAGCAGCTGGGATTCGAAGCCCGGACCTTATGGTCTATCCGGGACCTGCACTCTATGACAACTGAGCTACGGCTACCCCAATCCACCCCCTCATTTTTATCATTATCATACTTCAACTTTTTCGAATCCCAGCTGCCACCATTATCTTTTTCTTTTCTGTGTCCTTTCGGTTTCGTGTTTCGATTTGGGAGTTGTTAATATCATCTTCAATGATTAAAAAGATTTTTTTATTTTTAATATTTTATACTGAAGTTTTACAGTATCGTGTACATACACTGTAAAATTACCGTACACTTGGAGAATTGATGGTGCTATTGAACTCTAAAAAAATTCTAAAATTGCTCCCCTGAACATTGTTGATTTTGCCATTGGTCATTTTCTCTTGTATGCCTATGATATATTAACAAATTTTTCTACAAAACATTTTTTTCTGTTGCGTTTGATAAATACTTGTGTATCGAACGTGTCTACAGGATTAATTCAAACAGATAAAACATTTCTTATAACCAAATATAAATTATTGCACAACACGTGCAATAACCAAGCCGAGAGATGGTATTTCACTACACCGAGCCAAGAGCTTATATTGCACCACAAATGCAATACGGAACTGAGATTTCACAACACGCGCACATAATGTTCGGCCGCCCTTCGCGCCCTGTAAGAAACAAACGCACAGCGGTATGTGCTTCTTTTCACTTTAACTGCGGAATGGACAACATGTCCTCGCTTGGATACCTGACCTGATACTACCAGACTACCAGTCTTCTACATCCAGCAACCGCTGACGTCACCACCCGCTTCCTCAGCGACTGACCATATTGGCTGACTATAAGTCAAGTACGCTCGGAGCGACAACATCTCCATTAGGAAACTACCAAACGCCTTACTCAAGAGGATTCGCCTCTATGTGCCGGTGCCTAAATATTTACATTCTTTTTCTTATGCGGGTCTTACACGTCTCGTACAACTCGCATATTTTAATTATTTTATCCAACACATAAATGTATTGCTGAGGAACACCTAAAATATGAACTATATATTTAAAGAGATATTGAAATGCCGAATTAGTTGATAGCACCGGCAAGGAAGGGTTTAAAAAAAAAAAAAAAGTCACCAAGTATGTAAAGTAAGTACATAATAAAAACACCGTATTACTCAATAATTCATGCATTGGAATTTAAAAATATCACAAAAACCTATAAATAATTAAAAAATTATAAGGAACTCCAGACCAATTAAAAAAAAAAAATTATCAATAATAACGTTCCAACTTATATAACGGTATATTTTGTTTTTTTTTTCTGAAGATAGTTTTCAAAGTTAAAATAATTTTCAAAGCCCGCCAAAACGCTCCAAATCTATGCCGGTCGATTTTGATCAGTTTTGAGGTTAGAATGTGAAATGTCAAAACAAGGATAAGCTTTACCGTACATAATTTTATGTTCTATTTATGGTAAACCATAACTAAACATAAGTAATAGAATTATGTACCTTTTTAGAAACTTTAACTCAAAGAATAATAATAGTATTGAGCATTAACATTATCATAATATCCCGATTGATAATAGGTTTGACGGCCTCCATGGTCGAGGGGTAAGGCTCTCGACTACGAATCCGAAGGTCGCGGGTTCAAATCCCGGCGTGCGCAAGTAATTTTATTTAATTAATTTGTGTTGTTTCACAATTAATTCATTTAAAAATAATATAGAGTATATTTGCGCACGTTCCAGAGTGGAAGATACTCTCAGTATCGCCCTGGTGAAAGACCACCATTCAGAATTGAAACGTTGCTTGAAATGGCATTTAGCTGTGTTTGGTGACCAGATCTGAATAGCCAGGTATTCCCAACCTTCCTCTTCCCCTTCTCCTTCCCCTCCCCAATACCTTCAGCCTCACAACATTCCCCAATTGGGAGTGCCATAGTCTCACTGGCTCCAGACGGTTGGGAGCAGTTGGGACTCTTGTGAGGTATTCATATAAAAAAAAAAAAAAGGTTTGCTCATGAATACTCTAATTTCTTTCATTGAGGGCGAGAGGGACGTTGGAGAGTTATTATTTATTAATTCAAAATAATGATAGTATTATTGTGCAATACGATAAACAATGTTTTTAAATATTTTATAAATTTACATAGGCTTAGCATTTATCAAAATATAACCAGAAATATTACTTTTTCTGACCGTCCGTCCCATTGTAAGTTTTACAAAATATTTAAAATACGAATATGATTTTTAAAGTGGAGAAAAGTGTTTTTAATTCTTTATCGTTGCGTTTTTGTAAATAAACATAACCAAAGATTTGTAATCCGCATTACAAAAAAAAAAATCATTAAAGTTATGTAATGTTCATGAAAAAACTAAACTACACACTGTTCTTTTTTTTTAATTTATCAAATCGACAAGTTACAGAAAAACCTTCACAGCATTTTTTAACACGTTCATTGCTGACACCGCGCGTCACGCGTTGACAGTAATTTGACCGGCATGCGCGCAACGCGCCGTCTGTTCCATTTCCGGTCTAAAACAGACGCAGCCATGAGGTTTTGAGTCGTTTCTAGCCTCAGCGCTAGGCACTGTCACTGTTCGGCAGTTTGAATAGATCCGTCATTCATACCGGTCGTTAGAAGCGTTTTGTCATTGTCGTGCATAAAGCAGCGTTTACGTTTACGTCCATACGAAATTTTTCCGCATGTAAATACTCCTTTAGTTCGCCATAATAAATAAAACATTACACATTCCTCTTTCTCGTTTTCTTTCTGAAAAAAAACAGTAAATTATGATGTCTATACAATATTATGCTCATGTAAACACTCCTTTAGTTCGCTCGACCTTTCAGTCAAATGTTCTCAGCATGGCATCAATATGTACGAATTTTAGTTAGCAATGAACGTGTTAAGGATATTCAACTTTTTAAATGTTTTTGTAAAACATGCGTAGAACGGCCAGAAATGTGTAATATTTCTGATTATATTTTGATAAATGCTAAGCCCATGCAAATAAAAAAAAAAAAACATAATAAATATTTTTCTCTTTAAAAGCATTATGTTTATCGCATTGCACAATAATATTATCATTATTTTGAATTAATAAATAATAACTCTCCGACGTCCCTCTCCCCATTAATAATAGTTGTTTTTTTTTATATTGAACAACAATTATAGAGCTTAAAGTCACTCAAACTAAGTTTAAATTTTGCCAAAACTAAAAAATACAAAACAAAATCGAAAATAAAAATATCCATACTAATCCAAAAACAGAATGCGCACATGACGTCAGATGTTTCAAATGCAATGGTACCAACATAACAAGGTGTTTTAATGAGATAAATTTTTATTCACTTTTAAATAACGATTTATAATTATATATAATAAAATTTATATATTCAGAATCGGCGTTTGCTGATTCTATATGAATAAATATTTTTAAAGCCATTATATTTTTACACTGGAGTTCCTTATCAAAAATAATCTGCTAAACTGAAATAATGATCGGTTAGTTGGTCGCATCGGGTTCCCACTGCGGCATCGCGGGTTCAATCCTCTGCTAGCCAAGTCTCCCATCATTATAGAAAGAATATTTTCTGCTTATTGTGACAGTAGTAGGAGGAATTCAAATATTGCCAGGCTTTTCATAACCTGGGAATGTTTGTCTTGTAAAAAAAATTCAGATTTGAATAAAATTAATTTATTAATAAGAAAAATTCACTATCTATAATTATATGTATAATAAATGTAATATAACTGAAATATTGTTTATGATAATCAACAGGTATTATTACTTATGATTTAATTTAATTATAAAATTAAATATGCTAAGACAATATATAATCCTTATCGCCAAAAACGTAATTTTAAATAAAGTGTGATGTTAAGGGTAAACAAAACATGATACTCGCTCACAGATGGCTCTAATTTAAATATTTTAAAAAACTTAGCAATTAATGTATAACAGTGAAATAGAAGTCCTTGGCCGTTTTAATAATTCATACACTTTCTCAAACAACAATCAATAAGTGATGCGTATAGCTTGAAGCCGGGAGAGTAGAGAGCACGGGAAAAGGGTGGGCAAGCCAGCTACCCTTGTCGGCCGGTTCAATGTGGCCACCCGCAGGATATTTCCCGAAGAAGAAGCCGGGGACGTCCGAGGAAGACATGGCATGATCAAGTGGATCAAATACTTGAGTCGGGCCATGTCAGAAATCGGAATAACAGAAGAGAATGTATGAGATGTTGTATGAATGTGAATAAAGCAAGAAGTGTATGCCAAGATCGAGTTGTTTGGCGGTCCGTCTTCTCTGCCTACCCCTGCGGCGAAACAGCATGATGGTTAGTTATTTTTTATAAATTTCTTGAAGGACTTAAGCTTTAAATCTACAATAAAAATTTATTCCATTTCATAATCTGTGTGTGCACCTGCCAACAAAGAATTCATTTCAATATTTAAAAGAATTACGTGCTAAAATTTTTTTTTTTTTTCTCAAATATTAAAAATAGTGCCATTCATGAGTGCAAAATAAGTTTAGTTTACCCTTAAATTCTTTATTCAAAATGGTATAGAGTTTGTAACAAACACTATTGAAAGTACATTTTTAATTTATGAAACTAGCAGCATTAATACGAGGTGTGTTCAAAAGAAAAGGTGAATTTTGAATTTTTTCAAAAAGTATTTATTAATTCATCAATATCCATTTTCTCCCCTTCAAAGTAATCCCCCTCAGATATAATGTACTTATGCCAGCGCTTCTTCCACTCCTCGAAGCACTTCTTGAATGCGCTTTTCGGTATGGCCATCAGCTCGTTCTTCGATTCTGACTTTATCTCATCAATTGTGGCAAAACGCTTTCCTTTCATTGGTCTCTTCAGTTTCGGAATAGGAAAAAGTCGCAGGGAGCCAAATCTGGTGAATACGGTGGTTGAGGCATGATTACGGTGTTGTTTTTGGCCAAATAATCACGAACAAGCATTGATGTGTGAGCTGGTGTATTATCGTGATGCAAAATCCATGATTTGTTTTTCCACAATTACAATCGTTTGAGCCGTATTGATTCACGCAAACGTTGCATAACTTCCTTGTAGTATTCCTTATTAACTGTACGACCTGTTGGCAAGAACTCATGATGCACCACGCCATTGTAATCGTAGAAAACAGTGAGCAAAACCTTCACATTTGATCTAACTTGGCGTGCTTTTTTCGGTCTTGGCTCTTCTGGCCGCTTCCATTGGGATTATTGAGCCTTGGTTTCGACGTCATAACCATATACCCACTTTTCATCACCAGTTATGACCCTTTTGAGCAAATCTGGATCGTCGTTGACGTCATTCAACAACTCCTGAGCGATACTGATGCGACATTGCTTTTGCTCATAAATTAGCAATTTCGGAACAAACTTCGCTGCCACACGTTTCATGCCCAAAACAACTGAGAAAATTGAATGGCATGAGCCGATTGATATGCCAACATCCTCTGCAACTTCCCTAATAGTGATTCGACGATTTTCCAAAACCATTTCTTCACTGCTTCGATGTTTTCTTCGTTTGTTGACGTGGTTGCAACTCCAGGAAGCTCATCGTCATTAACATCTCGGCCTTCTGTAAAGCGCTTGAACCACTTATAAACACTTTTTTGAGACAAAGTAGACTCGCCGAATGCCACAGTCAACATTTTAAGTGCGTTGGAGCACTTTATTCCATTTTTAATGCAAAATTTAATACATATTCTTTGATCCATTTTTTTCAAAAGTAAAAAATCGAAGAACACACAAAAACGTGACTAACCTTTCCAGTGTCAAAAACAAACCACTAATCCAAAATGGGTGATGATGCTAACATATGATCAACATTTGTGTACCAACCAAAAAAATTCGATAATCGAATGTACACAGCCCGCGAAAATTCAAAATTCACCTTTTCTTTTGAACACACCTCGTATATCCCTTCCTTAACTTGCCTCAAGACGTTGTCCAACCAATATGATTTGTACACTGTACAAATAGCATATCTCTTGTGAAGTATCACACTATGTACACACATATATAAAATAATAAAAAGTTCCAGTTATAAATTTAAATTTCAGTGAAACTGCGTTCCCTACAAAAATGCTGCTTTTGTTACTGACAATATTTTGGCGATAAAGATAAAGACAAATTTATTGCTTAATTGATGTGTGGTGCCCGACCCTCTCTGCCTACTCGTGGAAGGACACGGAATGATGGCAAACACACGTACAGAGTAAATAAATAGATTAGTCTAGCATAACTTCTTGAGACTCTAAAACTTCCGTCTTGACAATGTTACCATGTTGATCGACATCTGCGATAGATATCTCTATATTTTTAAGTTGAGGTAAAGAATTTGTACTGCAGGCATCCGTACCGAAGAGGGAAAAGTTTTTAACGTCCGGCATATCGTTGCCCTTGACGACGGTAGGTTGAGGTTCTTCCATTTCTTCTTTGATTATTTCCTGTTTAGAAGCTTTCTTTTTCTTGGAAGCTTTCGGGCACAATTTTCTACGTTTGCTAACTTGGAAACATTCGTTGATTTCCACATTTTCTTTGATGGATGTTCCTTGCATCGCTAAGATGGTTTCGATGCTTGTGGATTCCTGATTGGGTTGTAGGACTACGAAGGATGCTGGCTTCTCGACGGAGGCAGTGGCACATTGGACTACCTTGTAGTTGGCATCGCTGAGTTTGGTTACTTCTTTTGGTTTAACTTCTGATGATATATTAACTTGAGATTGGCAAAGTCTGTAGATTCCGTCATCTGATAGGACATACCTGAAATAGAAAAGAGTAGATAGATACATCTTATGAAGGATTTGCATAAAAAAACAGTAGCTCAGTTCTAATAATGATATATGTAGCATAGAAAAGAGTTAAGGGTAAACAAAAAGTAATACGCGCTCATAGATGACACCAATTTAAATATTTTAGAAAAAAACACCTTTAGCATGCATGTAATGCATTTAAATATTTAAATCAATTGTTTGTTTGCAGGTATACCACACCGAATATGAAATAGAATAAATTTTTACTGTAGATTTAAAGCTCAAGACCTTCAGGAAACCTATAAAAATAAAATATATTATTGTAAAACTAACATTTACAGTAATTTTATAAGTTTTTTGAAGGACTTGAGCTTTAAACTAAGAAAAATTTATTCCATTTCATATTCCGTATGTACACCCACCAACAAACGATTCATCTCAATATTTAAAAGCATTAATTGCTTAAAGTGTTTTTTTTTTCTAAAATATTTGAATTACCACCATCTGTGAGCAGGTATCACGTTTCAATTAACCTTAATAAATTTTTTGACCTTGGGGCATGTTTAAGGGTTAGCTTTGGCTTCAATAAGTTTGGTAATATAGTTTCTAATCTAATAGCCCTGATCACACACCGCGCTGCTAGCGTTCGAGGCAGTTCCCAACCAAAAAATATTATTTTAGCCATAAAAAGGGCAAACGAAATCAATTGTGACCTTAATAATATTTCGGGCCTTCGTATTAATGTTCAACTATTGCTTGACACTTGCTCGCATTTGTCTAGGTCATAATGTCGCACGTCTCGCAGAGTCGGGACGGAGTTGTTGAAAACATACAATTTGAATTTATAGATAGGTTTTAACCCCTAGAACTCCTAGCTCATCATCCATAATTGTTATCTCTTCTCTCACACGCTGTTAAACTTACGGCCGTTCTTCCCAACTTTTCGAATGATCAATCTGAGTCACCGATCAGTCAAGTGTTTTGTTGAGTATTAGCTCTGTTTGCCTGTTTCCAAGCATTTTTCATTCTAAATTGTGCTATGGAGGTACTTGCCCACTATAAAATAGTGTCTGCCCACTTTCATACACAAATAAATAGTAGCCGCCCACTTTTAAGACAATAAGAGTGACATCAAAGTAAAAACTTTCTATGTAAAATTAACATAGATTAGTTAATATAGTATTTTTTATGAATATGTATCATTTGTTTTAAAAACTAAAACATAAACTAACATTTTATACTTCACAAACGCGTGTGTTAAATATATGTTGAAAATAAAGTGTCAACTTGCTCCAGGACACCCAAAATCACTACAAAATTTATACCCAGAAATCAATGTTGTGTTTCTTCCCCCCAATACTACATGTCTCATACAACCCATGGACCAAACGGTGATAGCTACGTTTAAACGATATTATATGCGGTCGATAATGAATCAGGCCATCAAGGCAACCGACATGGAAGGTGGGCCCACATTAAAAGATTTCTGGAAGAATTATAACATATGTAACGCAATAAACAATATTGGAGAAGCATGGGCTGAAATAAAAGAGTCAACAATGAAAGGTTCATGGAAGCAACTATGCCCACAAATGATGAGTGATTTCATAAATTTTGATGAAACTCCAGAAACCATCACTTGAAATAGTTCACCTAATGAACGAACTAAACCTAGATGTTAACAGTGAAGATGTTAATGAGATGATTGAATCTCATTCTGAACCCCCTTGACTAATGAATTTCTAATGGACCGACAAGAGAACGAAAATAGTATACAAATTGAAAGTGAGGAAGAAGAACCTGAAGACGTCATCAAGACCTTAACAATAAAAAAACATGAACGAAGCTTTTATGCATCTCGAGACATTTTTGAATATTATGGAAGAATGTGATCCCAATGGAGAATGCATATCTCAAGTGCGTAGGGAGATCCATAATAGTACTCAATGCTACAGAACTCTCTATGAAGAAAAGAAAAAAAAGTAGTAAAATACAACTAACACTTTATTATAGCCCTTTGAGGCACAAGATTTGAAACAAAAAAATGTTTGTGTTGCACAGAATTTCGAAAACTTCGAAAAGTACGTATGTACCATCTATTGGCCGATATAGTAAGCCGTTGGAGTGGGCGGGACATAATTTAAACCGCTGTGTTTCAAGTGGTTTTAATTTTTCGAAGTGGTATAAATATAAAGTGGTATAAATATAAAGTGGTATAAATATAAATTACATCCCACCATGCTGTAAAAGATAAAAAAGGTGGGTTATTTTCGATACCACTATGCTTCAAGGGGTTAAGAGAATATAATTTTTATTTAATATGTACTTAGTAATTTTTGATAAATAAAAATTTTAAAGTACAATTTTTGGTGTTTTTTTTTTACAACCCTCTACTTTCGAACATTTAACTTTCGCACACATTTTCAGGAACCAATCATGTGCGAAAGTCGAGGTCCGCCTGTACTAGTAAAAGCCAAGAAATAACATTTCATTTGTAAATACACACATATTACTTATTATTATATATAATACAATCATTTCAATTGTTTCCCGAAAATTATAAACATCATTGCAGAAAATGAGATAGCGAACGTAGCAACACATAAGTAAGAAGGACAACCTACTGCCAGTAAATTGTCCCATACAGCGCTTCGTATTCGTCAGCTTGGAGGAATAATAATTTATGCTGACCATTCATATTGATTTTACCAGTACAGTATTGATTTTACCAGTACAGTATTGATTTTACCAGTACAGTACTGATTTTACCAGTACAGTATTGATTTTACCAGTACAGTATTGATTTTACCAGTACAGTATTGATTTTACCAGTCGAGTATTGATTTTACCAGTCGAGTATTGATTTTACCAGTACAGTATTGATTTTACCAGTACAGTACTGATTTTACCAGTACAGTATTGATTTTACCAGTACAGTACTGATTTTACCAGTATAGTATTGATTTTACCAGTACAGTATTGATTTTACCAGTACAGTATTGATTTTACCAGTACAGTATTGATTTTACCAGTACAGTATTGATTTTACCAGTACAGTATTGATTTTACCAGTACAGTACTGATTTTACCAGTACAGTATTGATTTTACCAGTACAGTATTGATTTTACCAGTACAGTATTGATTTTACCAGTACAGTATTGATTTTACCAGTACAGTATTGATTTTTAGGCTTCTGTCCTGGTTAGTCGTTATCCCAAACCAGGACACTAAAAATTCATAGGTCTAATAATAATTACTGTCAATCGTCTTAAATTAATTCCTAAAAATTGTACCATGGATTTTCAGAAAGCGGGCCACTCGTGACATTAAATCAGTTATTGTAAAACTGTGGAATGGTAATTTGTTCAGTTTATAAAATTCAGAATCCGCCAGTCACAAAATAATTTCTTTCAGAAGGTTATAATTTTTTTTCAGAAACAATTTTTTCAGAAAAATGTACCGGTTTAAAAAAAAAAGTCTTTGATGTTTGGTTTTATGACATAATTTATAGTCCCCATGTGAAATTTTGAGAGTGGTTTCAGTAGCTGTTTAAGTATAGTGGTTTGCATCATGTGAGACAAATGTTATTAAACATATGACAGAACGAAGTCAAGATACGAACAAGGAACTTATCACATACTTTCTGTGTCTGAAAGCAGTGATACATTGAACTCCCAACAGGCACATTTAAATATCCTCATGGAAATGAAATTTCCTTTAGGAAAAGTAAAATCATTATAAAGCGAATCATACTTAAAGCGCCAAACGCCAAGGGGTGTGGAGTAGCCGTGCTTCTTGGTCAGGTGGCGGGTGAGCGCATAGCCGCGGGCGTACTCGAGCGTGCACATGTGGCAGGCGTACACGCGGCCCTCCTTGAACCCCCGCCACTCCTTGTGCGTCTTGTTGTGGCGGTTTATGTGCCTCTGCAGCTCGCAATCCCGCACGGACCTACAATCATATTCACACTTATGTTGTTATCGGCGGCTCTTCAAACAATTGGTTATTGACGCTCAGGAATTGAGAGCATTCATGATACTAATACAGTCAAAGCCCATTTAACCTCTAACTCTAACTCCTCCTTTTTCTTTCATTTTGTGAAATTTACTTTCCTCATAATTAGGCTTAGAGACTTCTTGCTTAACTGTGGTTCCAATTACATGTCAATGAAATACATTTTTAAAGTTTAATTATCACAGGATTATTAAAAATTATAGGTGTATCACTCATATAGTTTGTTATTATCTACTTACTTTACATGTGCAGTTTATTATAATTGTTAAAATTATAGGTGCATCACTCATATAGTTTGTTATTATCTACTTACTTTACATATGCAGTTTATTATAATTGTTAAAATTATAGGTGTATCACTCATATAGTTTGTTATTATCTACTTACTTTACATGTGCAGTTTATTATAATTGTTAAAATTATAGGTGTATCACTCATATAGTTTGTTATTATCTACTTACTTTACATGTGCAGTTTATTATAATTGTTAAAATTATAGGTGTATCACTCATATAGTTTGTTATTATCTACTTACTTTACATGTGCAGTTTATTATAATTGTTAAAATTATAGGTGTATCACTCATATAGTTTGTTATTATCTACTTACTTTACATGTGCAGTTTATTATAATTGTTAAAATTTAAATCACTTTTATCCAATGTTTGTTTGTATTGTCATTGCTTTTATCTGACATTTTGGGCTTTTGGCATTTTACAAACATCGTAATTTCGTTATTTCGGTTCATTTAATAGCACTATGTATATAATAACTCACTAATAATGTTTAAAGTCAATACTTATGATGATGTGGAGTTTTTCTTTTGTTAAAAATATGGAAATATTGATATTTTTAAAGAATGTCGGTTGCTGAATGACAACTGTCATCTGAGAGAACCAGAACCGCAGTTAAGCAAGAAGTCTTTAAGCCTAAGGAAAAGGAATTTTCCTTAAAAAGAACCAGGATAGGCTCCCTGGTCACTTAGGGTTACACCAAGCATATCAATGGAAGGCTTGTTGGGAATATAAAGAAGGTATTCTGGAAAAACCACTTACATAATATACAAACTATAAACATACAATTTTGATAAATACATAGACACATATGACTCAGTCAGGAAGCGCTCAGCTCGCAGAAAGACTTTTTCACCCGGCACACGAAATGTTAAGATTCTGATCAGTGGACAAGCACAACATGTGACAGCTGATCACAATTTGATCAAAAGCTGAAACGAGTCGAGAAACACCCAAACCTAATATGTAAACAGTTGAGGTTACCCACCAATTTTCCACCCCGGTATAAGTAACTTATGGGTACTCCTTCAGGGTGCACGTCAAGACTCTAATTTTTAAAACCCTCAACTGTCCCGGGATAGCTTTCGTATAAAAGGAGGTTAGTCACAAACACATATCAAATTGGTTAGTATAGATACTTAGGTCGACAAAATATAGCCCTTAGCGGCGCCTTCTGTTGATATCCGGAGTAATCCAAGATGGAATGCGGGAGTTCACCAACAAACCTAAGAATAAACACAAAACATAAAAACAAATTTTATCCAGAACAGAGTGTAGCCACAAAACCAGGGCAGTCCCTCCGTGTAGCGCGGAGCGGTTTCCCGATTCTGTCACTCTTCCCAGTGAAGCATTGCACCAACCACCTGGAGTATTCCTTAGGATCTGAAAGGTGTGGTGAGAAACACCCGAAGACCCTAGGGATATAGAAGGAATCCAGATGGCAGGGAGAATGCTGCTAGGCTGAGGAGACGGAGAGAACAGTAAATATGTAAACAGATAAATTACTTACGAGAACGGACAGATGTTACACTTAAAATGCTTCTCCCCAATGTGGGCTGATTGGATATGCCTGCTGAGGCAACCGGGTGTCGTGAGGGACAGATCACAGAAGCTGCACTTGTAGGACTTGTTATGGTAGCGCTGGTGGTTGCGCAGCAGCCGCTCATTGTAGAACAACTTGTTGCAGACGGTGCACTTGAAGTCGTTGCCTTCTGTCGTCTGCAAACAAATGTGAGGATGAATGAATTTTATTTATTTATTATTTGTCTGCGTAACATTTACAACAATAGTTTTTGCTATGCATGTCTCATTGGGTGGGGTTTCCTGCGTGTCGAGATGGCGTAAGTTATTATGTCGATTGTGGTTTTTTTTGTGTGAACTACGTAAGAATTCAACGGTTGTTCAATATCAGCCCAATAAATTTTTTTCAACAGCCCAATTAAAAAGATATCAGCCAATAATATGGAAATTAATTGAGGGTAATATTGGTGAGTCCTAAATTTGAAGTATGATATCGATAAAAATTACATAAAATTAACAGGTCTCATTAGCTCAATGGTTAGAGCGTTGTTCCGGTAAGACAGAGGTCTTGAGTTCGATTCCCAGATGCACCTGATACCCTTTTATTTTCTGTATCTATTACTGTTTCAGGTTTTTCATTTTGAGATTTGTTAATATTATCTTCTTCAATGATTAAAAAATATATCGTCCGTTCAACTGCAATAAACAAGAAATTGTATTTCCACATTGAAAATGTGTTTTGAAGTAGATTACTAAGGAGAACCCAAATTTGAATACATTTTGTTTGTTGGATTTATTTGTTGGCATTTTGCAAACAGCTCACTGTGGCTGTATGCTACATTTCTCATGTCTTTGTTTTTAAAACTCCTTTGCTTTTAATCTTCCGCAAGTAATGCTTGTAATCTTTTAATCGGTTTGGTTCGAAACAAAGCGAGGAAGTTTTCCCAAAATTTCTTCTGATCGGAAAAAGCCTCTGAGTAAATAATACGTAGAGATGCTCTAACACTTAACGGGAAGAAACCAAAATAAGGGGGGGCGAGCTAGGCATGTCGCCAATTAAGTAAAAAGGTTCGGCTTGTTTACAAAAAATGAATATTTTGTTAGAGTATTTAGTTTGACCCTTTAATAAATGTATTATAATTTGCTTACCATAGTCAAAATTACGCAAAACAAACGTGGACAACAGTGAACTAGGCTGGTGCCAAAATGGGTATCACATGACCTTTGCCTCCAACTGTCCAAATGGTACATTAGGGCAAGTCTATTAATAATAATAATAATAATTGGATGATTTGTATAGCGCTGTTTTTGTGAAAAATCACCTCAAGGGCGCTGTAATTAATTATTAATGCTGTCGTCAGTGGAAAAGCAAGAATTTTCTTTTTTGTAATAGTTCAAACACTACTATTCTGCAGGGCGGCCGATGGCAAAGGGGTTTATGTCCGGCGGACAGATCCGTAAAGTAATTCCATGCTTATTACACACCGAAAAAGTATAAAAAAATGGGTAAGTAATTTTTAAAAGATTTGTAGCCATTTTTTTGTTTATTAATAATCATAGCTTTGTTAACCTGTCTCTCGCAGTGATCCCTGTACTTGGTGTTGGTGGCGAAGCTGGCGCCGCAGTTGGCACACGCCACGCACTTCTCGTTGGTGTGGACGCGCATGTGACTGTTCATGCTGTGCGTCTTATTGGTGCGGTGCGCACAGCCGAGCCAGTCGCACGCGTACATGTGGCTGCCAATGTCCGTGCCCAGCGAGTGGCTCTTCACGTGGTCGAAAAAGTTCTAGACAAACCCAATTATTCAAATAAATAAGAAATTTCTTTTAATCTTCTTCTCAGGTCTGCTATCCCTCGTCATCCAACTCCAGTCCTCAGTCCTTCCTCTCCTGCTCCGATCCTCCTCCAAGTAGTATATCCACTTATTCCTTGGTCTGCCTCTGGCTCGCTTCCACTGAGTCATGATTTTTTATAATATTTTGATTGGAGAACAAAACAATAAATATATTTTTGAAAAAACTAGTTAAATTCAAGAAAACTGCATTATAACAAAATTAAACATGACATACGTATGTAATATGCATTGTTTCAATAACTTCTAGTGCATCGAGATTGCCGATGGGCAATGTAAAAATATACATACTTTCTTTTCATATATATGTAGAATATAAGTAGCTATTCTGGGGAAACTACTTATGATAAATATATTTATACATTTTTTATAAAAATCTTAACACATTATCTGGTAAGGCGGTACAATTTACAAAAACATTATTTTGCAAAAAAAAAAGTAAGTTCATAATAATACTTGGATGACTTGTATAGCGCTATTTTGTGAAAATCACCTCATTACGAAAATAAAGCCAGCCGGTACACGGTGGGCCACGCACAAAATTTTAACCTCAGAACACTACGGAAATATTAGGTTGCGGGAGCTCGTAGCTCCAAAAGTAATTTTTTTTTTAAATTGTCGTATAAGAAATGCCATCTTGATTGTAATTTTAATTTTGGATCATCAAATAATTCATTTCAATTTCAGTGATGAATAAGAAGTAATATGTACATACAAGGTGAAACAAGTATGTACGTATTATTGTGATTCATATAATAAAGAACTCAAGTGAAAATATATATTCATATAGATCATCAAACGCCGATTCTGCACATATAACTTTTAGTATATATAATTATACGTAGAATTTATAAATCGTTATTTAAGAGCGAATAAAAAATCATCTAACCAAAACACCGTGTTATGTTGGTACTATTGCATTTGGAACATCTGACGTCATGTACGCATTCTGTTTTTGGATTAGTATGGAAATTTTTATTTTTCGATTTTGTTTTGTATTTTAAACATGTCTTTTTTTAGTTTTGGTGAAATTTAAACTTAATTTGGGCGACTTTAAGTTCTATAATTTTTATTCAATATAAAAAAAACTATTATTGATGAAAGAAATTAGAGTATTCATGAGCAAACCAATTAACAATACGGATATTATGTTAATGTTAATGCTCAATACTATTATTATACGTTGAGTTAAAGATTCTAAAAACGTCTCATGTTTAGTTGTGGTTTGCTATGAATAGAATATAAAATTATGTACGGTAAAACTCATCCTTGTTTTGACATTTGACATTCTAACCTCAAAACTGATCAAAACCGACCAGCCCAAGATTTGGAGCGTTTTGGTAGGCTTTGAAAAATTATTTTAGGATGAAAAACTAACTTTAGAAAAAAAACGAAATATACTGGTATTTAAGTTTGAACGTCATTATTGTTAAAAAAATTGGACTGGAGTTCCTTATTATAATAATTTAATTTTTCTTAAACTGGAAAACATTAGGAACTCTGCCATTGAGAGGTATATTTTTAGCAGGGTTTAAGGACAACTCGGAATTAAATGAAAGTTTTTTGTTTTATGCTCCCAACCGTCTGGAGCCAGTGAGACTATGGCATCCCCAATTAGGGTATGTTGTGAGGCTGAAGGTATTGAGGAGGAGAAGAAGGAAGGTGGGTAAATACCTGGCTATTCAGATCTGGTCACCAAACATGGCTAAAACCATTTCAAGCAATATTTCAATTCTGAATGATGGTCTTTCACCAGGGTGATAAGACAGTATCTAACACTTCGGAACGTGCCGCAAATACACTACATATTATTTTAAAATTAATAAAATGTGAAATAACACAATTTAATCAAATAAATTTTACTTGTGTACACCGGGATTTGAACCCGCGGCCTCCGGATTCGTAGCCAAGGATCGTAACCACTCAACCACGGAGACCGTCTAGAAGTGGAGTTGTCTTATTCTTCCAACTTTCATAATTTAGAAAGATTTCACGGTTGAAGTTGTAAGATGGCTGTTCTCAGTTTTGAGACGTATTCTGAGATGTACATAATTTCTAGCGCAACCATATATCGTATCGTATTGTAAAATTTCTCCCTCTTCCTGTGTTAACTATGGTTAGAGGTGCATAAATGTGGAGATAATCTTCTCTACCCCGTGAGCGGGCTGCCTATTGCTACTGTAAGGCTTTTATTTATATTTATTTCAAAGAATTGTAAACTATGTTTTATGTGCTAGCGGCACTTGCTGATACCAATCTTATATTTAAGCCCGCTCACTAAGGTAATGGAGGGTATAAGATAGAATTTGGGCGGAGACGGAAGGGGTCAGTGCTGGGGGTCCAGCGGCCGAGGTTGGAGATGGAGGGATTTGAGTTCGATTCTAATTTGGAGTAAAATTTTTTGGTTAAATCTATTATATGTTTTATTGTGTACGAGGTGTGTTCAAAAGAAAAAGTGAATTTTGAATTTTCGCAGGCTGTGTACATACACAACTCGTATGTGTGTGATTTTCCTTATAATGTAAATTACGGAGCCACCTCCGTGTGAGTTTAAACATTTCTGTAAAGGGTATAATTTGAAATATTAGGCGAAGATGATGCATTTAGGTGAGTTTCATTTACATGAATGATGTCTAGTGTATGAGTATTAGTGAAAATTCTGAGTTTGAGAAAGACCTCTTGCATTAATAGATTTAACCATTGAAAGTGAATAAAGAAATGATTCGGGGCGTTCTAGCACAACCACAAGAGATTTTTCAATTACATTTAAAATGGTTCTACAACATAATATGGTAGAAGTTCTTACCTGTATGCAATTAAAAGCTAAACCACATCCGGCCCACTGGCAAGTGAAATCGGATTTCAGCGCTGGCAACTTATTTCTCTGGACTGAATCAACACTGCAATTCTGGATGAAATATTGATCTCGAAAGGCCTTCCCCAGGGATTTTATCCGGGTGTGATAGGTGTGGTACTTGATGTGGCGGGTTATCTCATTGTTGTTATCAGTTTCAAATCTGCACAAGTCCCATAGGCAGACGTACACACCTAGAAGAAAGAATTATTATTTATAGCTTCACCAATAGAAAAACGGGTTCCCCAGTTTTGGCCGAATTTTTTTTTATTGTATAATATTAATTACATACAATGGGAACTTCGTGCCACTAATTCGATTTCTATGTTGAAAATGTATTTGACTATTTCCGATGCAATTGTAGTAGTTATCCATGTACAGATAATGACATAAATCAGTATAAGGTGATAGAACAGTTTTAATGGTTTCCAATAATTTTCTTCCTTGAGCACAATAAATTTCGAAATTGAATATGTAGCCTGTAGAGCTTTTGCACACCATAATAATAATAATAATAATTGGATGATTTGTATAGCGCCGTTTTTGTGAAAAATCACCTCAAGGGCGCTGTACAAATATTTCTTAACTAATTATGTACAAACAGATACAGAAAAACATACTTACTGGCAGGTCGCTTCAGATGAACACGGTTTTATTAGAAAATTTATTTATAGAGATGATAGTTTTACATGGTTATTTGTTGCTCCTTTTCTATTGATGTTACATTTATTAGAAGATTGGTGGCACAAGAAGAGTTGGTATTTATTGAGATACTTATAATTTTTAGGACTGGAAAGTATTCATAAAATGAATTTTAGGACTCAAAATATCTTTAAAATTACCTATATATAATATTTTAAAATAAAAACAATAACTTTGTTTACATCACTTTTATTAGGTATATACTTTTGCCGACCAGGTTTCGCCACTACCGTAGCTTCTTCAGGGCAGTATAATACTAAAATACCATACGTACGAGAATCCCATACTTTATCATTTTTGCCGCATTATAAACTTTAAAGAATAATCTTCCTCTCCAAGGCGCTATACACTCATCTAAAGATTTGTAAATATTTATAAACTTCGGAAGGAAATAATCTAATACTGGTTTGACTTTACATAGCTTATCTGGTTCATCTTCAATATTTTCATTGTAATTGAAGTGCCAAGCCCTCCATATTTGACGAAATCTGTATCTGGCCATTGTTTTTGCAATAAATGGTGTTTGTGTAGACGCATCTGAGCTCCAGTATACATCTCTTCTGCCCTTGCGAACCTGACCCTAGTACACATCTCTTACTTCACCGAATAACAACGCGTGACCCGCCGTCTACCAATAATCCGCACCATCCAATCTAGAATGTGTTAACTTACTTCTTCCATCTTCGTAGGACTTGATGACAAGCTCCGGTATGTGGGACTTGACGTGCTTCTGGAACACGGGGTACTCGACGGTGTTAAACCGGCATCCTATCCACTCGCAATCCAGGAACACCGTGACGGCACCGGGCCATCTCCCCGAGTTCTTTTTAACAGTCTGTGGAGCAAACACCTAAACAAAGACCATGAAATTATGTACGGGATAATCACATTTTACTATCTTACAACTAGGCACAAAAAATGGCATTAGCACGGCTAATAGCCATTTTTTTTAAATTTTACATAAAACTATATTCTGTTTATATTAGTATAACGTGCTACGAAGTATTATAAACATGCTAACGTCGATAGATGCATTATACAATATTTAAAAAGTTAAACAGCTGTGAAAATCTTCATGATAAAAAAACAAATTTTAGTACAGTAGTCAATATCACAATTATAAGCCGTTTCCACTATGACATATTTCTAACAATAATATTTTTATGTGTGTTGATCAATGCATTCATAAAGAACCTTTTTGTGAGACAAATTATTAAGTGTTAGAAAAATAAAAGTGAATCTCATGAATAAATACATATTCTGTTTCTGAGCAATACTACTGTATGTTTAACCCCAGTCAATTGACTGATAGCTCTTGTTGAAAAAAGGTACACATTATTATCATAACTGTTTTGAAATCAGCAACAAATCTACATGAGTTAATGTTTATGTTTTCTTACTTTACTCTGTTCATCTGAGTCACAATCTGATAATTTTCTTTTCAAAGTTCCTTCTTTCGAATCATCTTCGAATTCCCCGTCCAAAACATCGAAATAGTCTTCGAAAGGAATGGAGGTTTGCACTTGAACCCAGTCCTTTATACGCGTAATTTTTTCGTTCCTTGTTACAATTTGGGAGAGTTCTACCACATTTTGTTTCGATAAACCAAAACCCGGGGCTACAGGACACTCTATTAATACAACGGTATCTACTTCACTATTCATTTTGTATAAATTATTAACTCCAAAATACGTTGAAAGCTTTGAATTTTATTTCAGAAGTCAGCTGAATTCTACGTAGTCCACTATGGCATTTTCAAAATGTCAATAGAAATTCATTTCTATGCAATGAAAGTGACAGTTAGTTTATCTATGCACCAAACTTGAAAAATGAGGTTTCTCTTGCTGTAATAGTTGAGTACTTATTTAGTCTTTAGTACGGTTTAACAAAGTGGTATTTCTATGGGCTTAACCTTTGGAACGCCAAGCTCCCACGATCTAATACTTCGGAATTGTGCCGAGGGTAAATTTGCGCGAGTCCCTCCTGAGTTTATTTTCGTAACACCTTACTTTTTTTTGCAAAATGATAATTCGTAAAAACCGTCTTACCAGATAATGTGTTTACATATTTATAAAATTTGTATATATCTATCATAAGTGGTTTCCCCAGAATAGCTACTTATATTTAGAGAAATTATTTTTTGATATTGCCGATCGGATACGCCGGCTTTCAACGGATATAAAATCAGATGGGCATTCCAGCACACTAAAATTTAAGTTCGTTACGCAAAACGAATACAATATAATAAGGAACTCCAGTGAAAAATATAATGGCTTTCAAAATATGTATTCGTATAGATCAGTAAATGCCGATTCTGAATATATAAGTTTTATTATATTTAATTTTATGTAGATTTTATAAATCGTTATATAAAAATGAACTAAAAACCGTACCACCAAAACACCATGTTCTGTTGGTACCACTGCTTCTGACTTCACATGTGCCGTTTTTGAGCCCAACTATAACTAGATAAGTTTTTTTCGCTCTTTATCTTGCTTATATGGCTTATAATTTCCCTGTTTACAGTGTTCATTTTGCCCGTAAAATTATTATGTTTGTATATTGCGACTACTTGAGAGTTTTTGATGAAAATTCATACCAATTTTAAGTAATTTGTCTACGTGATAATCTATACCACTTGCACAACACAATGTCATTGGCTCTTTGGTGATTATTTCTTCAGTTATTCTGGAAGCGGAGGATTTCTAATGACACCTCAAACCTGTTATTTCTTACAATGCATAATATATTTATTTTTATTTCAAGCCATTACGGCAATGTTTCAAAACTATTCAATTTATTCAACACATAACCCCAAGTTAATACCTGTCTACTGCTGTCAGGGACTGTTTTTCAAGTCCGCAGATGCGCATGCGTCCGTTTTCTGGGGACTGCGCATGCGCAGAAAACACAAAACAGGAATAGCTCTGTATCACACCTATTCTTTTTTGATATTACCTAATATTGATATATTAGTCTGTCGGTATTATATTATTCGTGGTGGGTGTCCATAAAGCTCTTTTCATATCATTTTTGCATTGATTGATTAATTATTCTGCCATTTACTTTCGCATTATGAATTCTCCTGACACTCCTATTTTTTTATGCGAATACCACACAAGAGTCCCAACTATCCGAAGCCAATGGTACTATAACATCCCTTATTGGGGTATCTTGTAAGGGTAAAAGGTATGGGAAGGTGAAGGCGATGGGGAAAATGAAGGTGGGGAAGTAGCGGGCTATTCAGATCTAAGCACTAAACACGGCTAAAGCCATTTGAATGCATCTTTCACTTTGGAACTCACCATAAATATACTATATATATTATTTTTAACGAAAAAAAGCAGTTCTCGTAGAAAGGTTAGTAAATACAGCACACATAAGGCTTGTACCTCTCACGATCATTTATTTTGTAATACATCACATAATATTATCGTAATGCGTTTACTTTAGACTCGAAGACTACGATAAGAACCATGATTTCAACCCTACTGGCATCACGTACGAAAATACCTACGAAATGACCATACCGAAGCCGGAATATTTTCAAGATGTCAACATGGTCTCAAATATTCCAGCACTGACGCATGAAGAACTCCATAAATTCAGTGTTTCTTGGGAAAGTTTGAAGAATGCTGACAAACCATTTAGTATGTATGCTGAAAAATACTTACTGAATGTCAGAAGTGCCTGTGAAAATGACACAACCTATGTTTTAGGAATGTGTGCTTCGGAGTATAGAAAACATGTTTCGTATGCAGTTTATATACGTTATAATTCTGATGCTGTATTGGAATGTCAATGTGAGTGTGCAGCGGTTTTGGGGCCTAGTGCACATTGCAAACATGTATTTGTAGTCCTACATGGAATAGTAAATTTTAGTGTAAACAAAAAAATCATTACTCAAGAAAGCTGTACAAGCTGGGTACAAAATTTTCACACACCGAGGAAATATCATGGTGCACCTATAAAAGAGGAAGATCTCCTATTGAAAAAACGGCAATTGTCACAACAACAGCTCATCAGTTTTGATCCTAGGCCTGCTCCTTTAATTAACTACAAAAATTACCAAACTAGATTCAATAATTTAGCCATTGGATTTTCTGCTCACAATCTAAGTTTAAGGCACATGCCTATCATTGAAATTATCCCCCCGGCAGACAAATATTCTGCCACGTTTGATCATTTTTATGAGAAGGAAACTGTTGAACATTCTTTCCTCAATTGTTATGAGAAATCCCAATCAGAACTTGATTTGATTGAATCATCTACTAGAGGTCAGGGTAAATCAAAGAACTGGTTCACTGAACGATGCCTACCCTAACCAGTTAAAATTTTGGAAAAATATGCAAAAGTACGGTGAAAAATAATCGCAGAAATCTGGCAGAATCTTGTTTGAAAGTTTATGACGTCAAAGCAGCATCTATAGAACATGGATTGAAATTTGTGGCAGCAGCAGTGAGAAAATTTGAATTTGAAGCAAATACTTCCACCTCTTCCTGCGGAGTTGTTGTTCACCCTGAACAACAGTTCTTAGCCAGCTCTCCCGATGCACTGATTGGCGAAGATGCTGTTTTGGAAGTCAAATGTCCATATACAGCCAAGGACAGCATCATATCTGTGGAGACTGTCCCATATTTATATTTAGGCGAATACTCGGGCAAGCTAGAGTTAGACAAAACACATAACTATTATTACCAGATCGAAGGACAGCTGCTATGCACTCTTAGATGTAAGGCATTCTTAGCAATATTTACCTTGAAGGATTTTCAAATCATTGAGGTAGATAGGGATCAAGATTTCATTGGGACAATGGTACATAAATTAATACCTTTTAATGAAGATTATTTTAAACCAGCTTTATTAAAGAGGCACATTTACAAAGACAACTTTTGGTGAGGTAACAAAGGGAACAGCCCCACTTGATTGTGGCATATTTGACTAACTTATTTTTGTAAATAAATATGGTGTAAAAAAACATGTAATTGCAATTTGGACTTCAATCCAGCTATACATCCATAATATAAACTTGTAATTAAATAAATAAAAACTTACCACAAAATATTTTCTATTATTATAACACCAATCACATAATTTGGATTGCAATTATTAATTTTGCACACTCGATGTATAGAGAAAGAATAACAGAAGTCACTGTGAGTATCGCCATGGTGAAACAGCGTGATGATTAGTCAATTTAAGGCTTTCATGAGTGGAAGGAGGTGCATAGATCAGATATTCTCATTGCATTTGCTCACAGAAGTTTCTGGGAGAATACCAGAAAATTTTCTGTACCTTTGTAGATCAAATACTTGGATCAGAATAACAGAAGATAATGTATGAATGTGAATGAAGCAAGAAGTGTGTGCCAAGACCGAGTTGCTTGGCAGTCTGTCCTCTCTGCCTAAAACGGCGTGATGGTTAGTTTGTTTGGGCTTCATTGTAATAAAATAAGAGTCGGTTCAATCAAATGTAATTATATATTATCTACTAGTAATAGATCATGGTAACTACATACAATTTACTATGCATCTTTGTCTATAATACTTGATCTAAAATTACACAACATGCAACATATAAATATAATATCCGCAGAAAGTATTGTCTCGGTATAGTTCATAGGAGATTTCAAAATTTTATATGTTTTTAAAAGTCCTATTATTCTTTCTATGTGCACCCTTTTGCTGGCAATTTTTCTATCATTTTCTAAAACACTCCTACTGATTCTGTTAGTTTTTTTGAAAAATGTTGGAATGTTTATGGTGACACCATATGGTGCAAAGATATCCTGGACATTGAAACCTTTGTCAGCCATTATGGAATCACCAACATCACACAGGGATGTAAGGTTGCTTCTTTCAACGATCTGGCGGATCACTGACAGAGCCTGCATAGCTTGGAGATACATACGTTATGAGGCCACTAGGAGCAGCACCAATAAGTACCTTAACAGTATTTCTGTTTTTATAAGTAGAAAAGGTTGCTTGTTGGGCAGTCGGTAGTGCAGGCCGTTTAATGGGACATTCCGTGCCATCAATCATTAACTTTGTGTTAAGGTATTTGTCTCGAAAATCTTTTGGAGAAAAGAAATTTACACTCGGTTTTGATGTCCAAATTTTGAGCTCTTTCCACTGCAGCGACACGAATTTCACCCAAGTAATACAAATATTGGAAACATCTTTAATGGATATAAGATACATTCTTGCAATTTCAAAAAATGTTTTGTGTGTTCTCAATATCATTAATGTTAAAAAAATTGTTCAAAGGGATTTAGATTAGTGGAGGGATTGCCATAAAAGTATTTTAAACAGTATGTGGCTTGACCTAAGGAATGGAAAACAAACACCACTTTCTCATATGACTCTAAAACGGTAAAAAAAATGAATTGATGCCGAGTCTTTCTTGTATGTCATTATACTGAAAACGGAGTATTTAGCGTTTGACTTGAGGATTCTCTTGTAGATATTTCAGTTTTTCATCCGTCTGAGTGTCTCTATCTATCTTGAGAGTATCAAATGGCAATACGACTTCCACTGCCACGTCTTCCATATTCACAGGCAACATCACTTCTTCCATTCCATCTTGTAGTTTTGGTTTCTTATGGATCCTGGCCGAATTTATACATTTTTCTTCGCGTTCCAGAACCCTTTTCCGTCTGTTAATGGCTTCCAAATTATCTCCCTTCGTTCAGGGAAATATTGAAGGAACTACACCTTTCCGCAACTTTTGTATCAATGGCGTGGTTCTGTCTGGAAAATGATATAAAATACAGAACTGTCTATGTTAACAAATAATTATTTCTGATAAATAATTTTTACGGAGAAAGAGGAAAGAAAATATTGACCAATGCATTCCCAATGACAATTATTGTGCTATATTTAAAATGTTTCTTTACGTGTTTATGTAATTTTATACTTACTTTTTATATTGGGGATTCAATTGTGAAAAGATTAAGAAGGTATTAAAATAAATGGGGGTACTTACGCTTAATATTCTCGCCTATATAATCTGTGTTCATAAAATGAGATTTACAAACTACAGAAGTACGAGTCGGTATCCACTTCAAACGTTTGATGGAATTAATCCATTTCGCCTTCAAATCTTTGTCTTTTGGAAATACATGTCCACCCCTATTTTTGCAAATTGGAACACAACAATAAGTTGACGGCATTATTAAGATATTAAGACAAAAACTTTCAATTATTTCAAATAGCGCAGAAAACGTATGACAGACAGTTCTCCCACGCTAATGGGACCGCCTTGGACATGCGGCACCTAGCGGCAAAAATCGTGCGAAAACCTCCCATTAATTGTAAAACGACGCAGATTAATTAAATTAAATGTACATGCGCACTCTGAGATTTGAACCCAATACCTCCGGATTTGTAGTCGAGATTAAAAAAAATATTTTTTCGAATTTTCTTCAGTTTTTGTCGATTTTGAATCCTGAATGACTAATTTTTCAGGATAAATCATTTAATACTTTTTGAAGAAGACAAAATTTGCGTACAATTTGAAATCAAAATAGTCTCTGTAGACCTAATGGTGTTTGGGACATAACGGTTTAAAATTTCGTAATATTTTGTCATTTCTAGCTATTTTTATAGTTTTTTTTTTTCATTGTGGACACCGAATTTTTATTGAAATATCGGCGATACCAAAGATTTATTAATATTATTTAACGATGAATATCGAATACATCGAGCACGGTCAGTAACGCCAGTCCTTATTATTGATATGATAGACTGTCTATAGTTAGTGATAAGATAGACAACATAATATACCACTAGTACCGTTATGCTATATGTTAAATATCATACGTCACATCGTACATTATATTATGATTTTACTTCTAAAACAAAATTTGTCGCTACGCACTCCATTTTTTCTATTAAGTAAACCACAAACTCTTTAATATAATCATGTAAACCATTTTATTTTTATTATTATTATTTTAAGCATCTTCTTGTGACACTTTAGGAAACATTACTATGTAAATATATAACCATCTGAACGCAATATGTACACTCCGCTTCTCTACACAAGCATTGCTTAAAATAGAAGTATAAGATTGCAATGAGTTAAATTGTACTAAATTTCAATAATGAAAAAAAGAGCATTGGGAAAAAAAACATTTGTACAGCGTCCTTATGGCGCTTAAAATGGCGCTATAAAAATCATCAAAATATTATTATTATTATTGTCACGTACCAAATCATTATTCAATAGATATGAATACCAAAATATCGTTTAATATCTCGGAACGGTCAGAACGCTAATTAATATCTCTGGACCCGTTATCGATATATCAGATATGCGGCGGTATCATAATACGCATTTCTGTTACCAACATCTGCCCTAGTCTTCCAGTTTAGGTTTAAAAAAAGTTGTATATGGACTTTCTTTGAACGCTGATAAATTGTTAATCAGTTGCGGATATGAATGTATTTTTGCACTTTGGTACAATGCACCTACAATAGTAACGAGACGCTGATATTCTACAATGTTTCCTTCAATTAAAAGCAGTTAAATTTGAGTATAAAGTTCTCGAAGTTTTGGATGAAATCCATACAATATCGATTACCGCCTATTGAACCGCTAATCAGAAAGCTCGTGTGGCGTCACACCTAACAAGTTTTGGTGGGCTTTAAAAAATTGAAACTTTGACAATTATTTAAACCACGAAAACGAACTTAAAAAAAATTTTTTTTTTTAAAAAACAGAAAAAGTTAGGATGTCAACATTAATAAAAGAAATAAAAAAAATGGACTGGAGTTCCTTATTATATTAATATAAACGGGCGTGGCCTATGTCACGATATTGCTCGCCATACGGTCGTTATAAATGGGTAATATAATATATAATACATATGGGCATGGCCTAAATTACATTCCTTGATCTGCTAGCCGAGTGATATTTGTGAGTTATATTTCCCCTCTCCGCCGAACCAAGCTAGGCTCCTACAGCACCGTCACCTTCTCCCGCCGCTTCTTGCTCCTCAACCTTGCACCTATTCAGTCGTATAGTTTCCATGTGTAAAGAGAACATAGATGATCACAAATATTTTCATAATATATTCCTTGTGTGTGACAAGCTTTATTAAACTTTTTTTTTTTATAACTTCCAGATCCATTTGATTTTTTAGTAATTGAAGCCTTGCCTCAAAAAGAAATCTAACCGTAAAAACACATTACTGAGAAAAATTAAGAAAACCGTTAGATCAGATTCTGCGAAGAATGTTAGATATGTATTCTACGATAAAAAAATCTTAAAACCAACCGAATTAAAACTGCCCGGAGATGGCAGTAGTTTAAATAAATAGAGTTTCTGAATCGTTCCACATCATTATCTCATATTCGACAAAACAACGGTTATATCCTTTTTTGAGGTAAGGCTTCAATTTTAAATAAGTTTTATACATAATTGAATCATGCGATAGGTTGTTTCAATGCGGAATCAAAATTAATTAACTTATTTATAATAATAATAATAATAAATGGATTATTTATATAGCGCCGTTTTCGTGAGAAAATCACCTCAAGGGCGCTTTACAACATAATTTATCTAACCTATACCTTATCACTTAGACTTATATATAATAATTTACATATTAGATTAATTACTAATGGCTTACAGCTAAGATTTATAACTAGAAAATACCTAATTCAGACTTATTAGATTAATTAGTGACTTACATCTAAGACTTATATAGATAGCGACTTACAACTTAGACCTGTAGCTAGTGACTTAAAACTAGTGAGAGAGTCTTACAACTAACATATTTACATTTTAGAATAAATTATGTACAAAATGTTACTATTTGGAAAATCAGAACATAACCTGATATTGAACAGCAGTGGGGCGAGTATGTATATGATACATTACAGCTGCATTTGTATGCCTCTGATCAGTTTGGGGATAATATACATACATATATATGATATTCTACATGTTAATAAAGATGGTAATGCTAGACAGATACTTCTATACGATTAAATTTAAAAAATGTTATGAACGTCAAAAGAAGAAGGAAGTTTTTGCCTATATTAATATTATGTACATGTTTTATTGTTAGTTTTATAACATGGATGCAAAAAAATGTATTGGGTGAGTTTCTGGATTTAAAGAAAAGTATAGATATTAATGAATGAATTAATCATCAATCATTACGCGCATTAAGAAGATTCGTCACTCAAAATTAAAACAGATTAAGGTGTTCGGCTCCCACCGACATTGTATATTGGTAGGAATTTCTAGGGAATTTAGTTTTGGACATGGAAAATTGAATTATAGATACACAGGAAACAATGTAATTAACAATGTATGAATGTGTTCACGAATTTATGGAAACGAGTATCTGAACAGATGAGTTTTTAGTTTAGTTCTAAATTCTGACGGACTGGTTATGCAACGCAATTCCATAGGGAGATTATTCCATGCCTTAGGGCCAGATACTCCGAAAGCATGATCACCAAACTTAGTGCTCGGTTCGCGTTTAGGTTCTTTCATCCTTCCGACGGCAGATGATGTCACTGATCTAAGAGTTGACTGCCTTAGACTAGTATTTTCCGGAACACATAGCTCAGAGATATAGGGGATTATATAATACCCCACAGGGTTGTCAATTCAATATTTTTATTCCCTTTTTTTACTGATCAAATGTCAGATTTGTGCATGAAAAATTGGTAACTCTTTTTTGAATTTTTTGTGACGAGCCAGTGAGACTATGGCATCCACAATTGGGGTAGGCTGAAGGCATTGAGAGGAATGAGATGGGGAAGAAGGAAGGTGGGGAAGTACCTGGCTATTCAGATCTGATCACCAAATATGGCTAAAGCCATTTCAAGCAACGTTTTGATTCTGGATGGTAGTCTTTCACCAAGGCGATACTGACATTACATTTCTGCTGCAAATATACTACATATTATTGTAAATGAATAGATTGTGAAATAACACAATTTAATCAAATAAAACTTGCTTGCGCACGCCGGGATTTGAACCCGCGACCTCCGAATTTGTAGCCAAGGATCATAACCACTCAACCACGGAGATCGTCAAATTGACCGATATTAAAAATTATTATTGCCAAGAAGTAAAAATATGAGTTAAAAAAAGTAAAAAAATATATGAATTCAAGTTTCACCGGAAAAAAAACACACATATAAAAAATAAACTTTATTATCAAACCAAACATATTGATATATTCATAATTATTTTATTTAACAACCAATCATATTTATACAATAGAAATTTAAAAAACATGAAATAATAATAAATAAATAATTATGATTTTTTAAGAAGAGTGATCAGTCTCTCGGCCTCTCGGAAGCCGCTCTCCACGGCTCCGTGGGCGGTGGAGTGATGATGGAGAGAGGTGGCCTCGCCAGCGAAGCAGACTATGGGGATGTTGTCTTCGCTGAGGAGGGGCTCGCCGAGGTCTGCGGCGCCGCAGTCCACGTACTCTGTTTCGATGCTTCTATAAGAGTATGAACCCCTGGCCAGCTGGTTGGAGTACCAGGTAGATCTGGAAGAGACAGGAGAAAAATATGTGAAGAAACAAATTGGGGTTTTGTAGTTTATCAACTTGTGATTAAAATGTTGACAGGCTTCTTAGAGTTAAAAAAATATATCGAGGGGTAATTACGGCAGCTAAACAACTCCGAAATCAGCATCAGCGTAAATCAACTTTATTTCCTCGCTCATGATGACACAGCGTTTTGTTGTTATGTGTTTGTGACATACACGGGCGAGGGAATAAAGACATGGTTTTAGTGTGCAACTCGAAAACGTTAATTCGGAGTTACCTAGTTGTAGTAATTACCCTGCGATGTAGTAGAACCTCCTTACTTGTAAACGAGGTGTAAATATTAAACCGTGCATAAGGTCGGAATGGTGAAAAACTTAACATAAACTGACCTTACGTCCGGTTTAACTATACCAACCGGCACGCAAGAATCCAATAAATAAGACGGGATATGTTTAGGTACTTTACGAGAAAAGGATTTTTAAAAGGTAAATATCTATTCCCAGTTTCAGCTGTCAATAGATTTTCTAATGCATCTCTTACTGCTTGATGGTTAGGTATTATATTACTAGATTGATAAATATTATGCGTAATAAATACATAACACCACAATTAAGTAATGAAAACTACATGGCTTTTACTTCTTTTGTCTTACTTATTAGATTCTTGAGCGCCGGTATAGCATTGGTATAGTTAAACTGTGAGTAAGGCCAGTTTACCTATACCTACGCCGTGGTTATAAGTAAAGTTTTTCACTATTCCAACCTTACATGCCGCATAATATTTACACCGCATTTATAAGTAAGACGAAATGTGAATAAATAAATTTTAAATTTTGAAAACTATTATCTGCAGAACAATATAAAAAATACTTAACTATGATTTTGTACAAATTCTAAATAACAAAATTAAGTAACACCCCTCCATACACACAAGCATAGCTTTTTTATAGGGGTACATCTTTATATAAAGAATATAGACACTAACTAACTAACCATCATGTCTTTTCTCCACAGAGAGGACGGAATGCCAAACAAGTCGATCTTGGCATACACTTCTTGCTTCATTCACATTCATACATTGTCTCATACATTCTCTTCTATTATTCCGACTTCTGACATGGCCCTGTGCCATGTCTTCCTCGGGCGTCCCTGGCTTCTTCAATTCACAGATGCATCATATATTCTCCTTACACTTCTTTCTTCATTCATTCGCTCTACATGCCCAAACCATCTAAGGGTCCCTTTTTACTCATTACGCTTACATCAGCCTTGCATTCTTTACCAATCTCAACATTTTTCACACGATCATACATGGTTTTACCACACATTCGCCTTAGAGATCTCATTTCTACAGCATTCAGTTCACTTTCATCCTTCCTCTGCCAGTTTCATGCCTCACTGCCATACATCAGGGTTGGTATCAATACTCCATTGTGGTCTGCTAACTTCGTTTCTTTGGACAACTTTTTGTTAGTGCCAACCGCCTTCAGTCCTCCGTTAACAAAATTACATATTTATTATGTATTACTATAAAAATGAATTGTTACAATATACATATGAGTTATTACTTTGTATCAATTATCATATTTTTTCATTACACATGAAATTTATATTACCTAATGACTTCCTTTGGCTCCGGAATATCATAAGCCTTCCCGAAGAAATGTTTCAGCAAAGCGAACACCCGCTCCAGCACCTCGTGCGTAGAGTGAAGCTCCATATCCTCGGCAGCGGTGCCAGCTACCATTCCGCAGAGCACGTTGGGTTGATAGTCGATGGTGGTGAAGGCGTACACCTCGGTGAGCCAGCTGTCCTCGCCCACAAAGTTCTTCTTATCCTCTTCCTTCCAGAGCAGGCCGAAGTGCGTCTGAGTCTCCGGCCACCAGGCGCGCGGGAAGTGTATGTAGATGTTGTTCATGGTGCACATGGCGAGCGCGCGAATTGAGATTATTTTGGCATCAGGAAGGCAGGGGGTGAATAGTGTCTCGTATCTGGAGAAAAAAAAGATACATTTTTAAAATAATAATTTATTTATTTATAATTTCTTCAAAAGATTGGTATTTACTTTGTGGGGTAAAAAATTACTTTGTAATCACCACTTTATTAATATATACATATCAACATGTTTCAAAAGCGAAGCTTTCCTCATCAGGACATACAGAATACTAAAAAATTATAATGTCAAGTATAGACAAATTATAAACTTAAACAAAAATTGATTGGGTAAGTAATTAATAAAAAAATATTATAAAACAATGAATAACAAATTTATATTAGAAAATAAATTATTAATTATATTTAATCAACTATTAACACTTTTTCTAATTTCAAATTTGTCTAATTGTAAACCGGTTGTATGTATTTGTATGTAAAAATTTTAAGCCTTTATTTATATCAATAGAATGATTTGTTTCCAAAATATGGTTGACAAATTCAGAATAAGAGGAAAATTACTGGGTAGGGGTAGGGGTAACACAACCATTTATAACCCCGGGTACTTCAGCTAGTCTATCTATATATATAAAAATGAATGTTTGTCTGTCTGTCCTCGATTTTCTCCAAAATTACTCGACCAGTTTTGTTGAAAATAGCAGTTTTCTCTTATTAGTGTCGGAAAGGTTTAAAGAGTAGTTTAAATGAAATCCAATAAGTAAAACTGTTGCTATAATGTTTTAAAATTAGTGTGAAAAACATTGAACCCGTCATGTTGTATCGAGGTTAGCCCATAGATATACCACTCTGGTTAGCCACAGATTACACATTCAAAAGGTTTGTTTGAGCAGAATATTTTGAAAATGGAAAACATAAGTAGGTACCTACTTAAGAAATAAAATTTTCAAATGAATGTTTCTTTGTTTAGATTTTAGATATACATAGTTACTTTCGCTGTCAAATCAATTATGGCACCCAAACCACAACTTCATAACTTTATTAAAAAAAAAATAATTCAGAGCAAGGCCGGGCACACCCAGCTAGTATGTTATAAATGCAGCAAAGTAAATATAAAATTCAATTAAAAATATGACAAAGAAAAGTTAAAAAATAAACCAATGGCATGAATAAGGTATTAAAATAATCGGAAGCAAGAAAGAAGTTGGTATTTAATTGTAATAATTGAACGGCAAAATTTAAATTCACAGAATATTTTTTAAGATACCTGCATAGCCAGTAAGTTAGGAAAAAATTATAATCTATTGTGTTCAACTTTAATTGCAGAATTCCATATTATTCACCACAGTTTGATATTGCCTTCGGAAAGCGAAACAACTGTCACGCATAATAATAATCACTTACCAGAACTTTTTTATAAATAAACCGTTTTTGAATTATATTAAATTTAATAGTTATATTAAATTTAAAAACCTTAAAATAATGTATTTAACATAATAACAAATGAAATGAGTTCATAGCAGATCTAAGTAATTTATTCAATTAGACTAGTTGTTGTATTTTCTGAAACACATCATATAAAAAAGTTTGTGCGAATTTCACTAATCCGACACCCTCTGTGGCTGAGCGGTTAAGATTCTTGGCTACGATCCCAGAGGTCGTCGGTTTGAATAAAAAGTAATAGTAGAAATACTATTTTCTTTCTATATATATACCATATTGATTAGTTAACAAAAGGGAATTTAAAAAAAATTACATATGTAGATATACCAGGGGTGTTAGTTGAAGTTTGTCAGTTTTTTCAATAAAGAAAATGCTTAATTCTCAAGGGAATCTCAAATTTTTTTTATTCAAAGTATTGACCATCGGATTCTATACATTTTGCCCATCTTTCGAGGCAAACCATTCGACGAGCCATTTTTCGACTTTTTCAAAATTGGCGAAGCGCTGCTCTGCGAGTGAGTGTCCCATCGATGCGAAAAGGTGATAGTCGGACGGGCAAGGTCTGGAGAGTACGGCGGGTGCGATAATATTTCCCAATTCAATGCTTTGAGAGTGTTCTTCACTACTTTAGCTGTATGAGGCGGTTTGGCGGTTTTTTCGATTTGTCTCTCGTTCATTTGGTGTGGTACCCATTTTCCATACTTTTGGATCTTTCCCATGGCTTTTTAACGATGGAAAATTGCTCCTCGGGTCACATTAAGTGTTTGGGCCAATTGTTGTTGCGATTGGGTTGGGTCTTCATCCAATAACGCCTGCAATTCCTCGTCTTCGAACTTTTTCATTGCACCAGGATGTTCATTGTCTGTTAAATCAAAATCTCCACTTTTAAATTGATGAAACCATGTCTCACATGTTCTAATCACTGAAGCATGTTCACCATAAGTTTCTACCAGCAACCGATGAGCTTCAACTGCTTTTTTCTTTTGATGAAATAAGAAAAGCAACGAATGCCGCAAATGCGATTTACTTGGAACGAAACTCGACATATTCACTGAGGTAAACAACTATGACACTATTATTTTGGCAGAATGTAACTTGTGTATTTTGAAGGTTAATGTCCATAGAAAAATATGACATAGATGCCAAATCATAGAAATGTATACATATCTCTAGCGACATCTATGAGTAAAACCGGAAAACTTCAACTAACACCCCTGGTATAGAAAAAACTCACCTTTCTTTGAGAACTCCCATGGAGAAAGTTACTATGACGTGGCGAGCTATGAACATGCTTCCGTCTCTGCAAGTTATATTAACTAATGAACCGGCATTTCCTCCAGTTTTAGAGGGGCCCCACTTTATATTCATCACTTCTTTGTTCAGGAGAATTTCAACTGGGAGTGCTTTGGACGGATCGGGGTATTTTTTCTGAAAAATCAACATATAAATTATGTATAAATCAACATACCCGAATTAGGGATGCCATAGTTTACTGGCTTAGAGTTGTTGAGACTCTTGTATTGTGCGATATTAAGAAACTATTAATTTTTAGTCAGTGCAAAGAATTTAATATTTTTAGTATGGAAAACATTGCCAGAAATAAGAAATTGAACTAAGCACGTAACTTTTATAAAGCTAAAAAAAATATTGTTTTGGTCTTCTTTTCTATTCAGATCTGGGGAAAATTCCCCAGCCATCACATCACTTGATTGCATACAGGCTGCCTAACGTCAATTGCTTTCCCTCCTAAACTGTTTACTGGCCAGTAAAATAGAAATTATAAACTAACTTTTATGCTTTGCTCAGTACCTGCACTTCATAAATGGAACACATTCAAATATAAAGGAAAATCTACTAAGAAAGTACATACCCCATCTTCATCAACTACCTACATCAATATAATAGTGATTTCTCTATGAATTTATTTATTTTATTATAAAACATAGATTTACAATCATTTTTACAATAACAAAAAAAAAGTAGTCAGGCCAAGCATATGCAACTTGTTTGCAGGTTCTACTATATTCTTTTAATTTAATAAACATAATATTTTATCTAAAAACTCGTAGAACTGCACAAGTTTCGAAGCCATTATAATAATATTAAATACTGTAGAAATATACGCGCAGCTCTTGAAATTTACCATACATTTAAATGGGAACATGCTACACTAGTGCCCTCTGGTAGGTTATAGGAATTGGGTTTTTCCAAGTGTATTTTGTAGAAAATATATGAAAAAAGTAAGTACGCCAACGTGCGCTGCTAGGGGTGCTAGCGTACCAAGTTACCATCTCGATCTATGGGAAATGTCAGAAGCTGCGTGTATTATATATGTTTCTACGATCCACCCGAAAAAATTTGTCACAAGTTTTTACCAGCAAAATATCAAAGACTGTTTTATATCCTTTGTCTTTCCAGTTGAGCCAAACTTCGCCATTGTTGTCCCACGACTCTTTAAGACTGTTGAGAGATTTTTCCCTGAGCTCATTGGATGAAATTTTGGCTTGTGTGCTTTTGATGTACCAGTCCAGCATTTCTCCGGCGATTTCCTTGTCAACGGAGAAATTGGTGGCCTGCAGTTGTCTAATGTACCTAGAAAGGGAAGCAAACATTATTATTGTTGAAATGCTGTGATAAATGAACTACACAATATTTTTGTCAACAATTTGTTCATTAGTGTTCGTTATGACAGGTCTAAAGTCAGTTTTATAAGTCCCATCAAACTTTATAATCAACATCAAAACACCCTTCCCAGTGCCATTTTTAACATTTGGAACAGTCCCTGTTAAATACTGATTCTCGGCCCAGGTTAGCTAATGATCAAATCGTGTTCTGCTGACAAGTATAGATGACCGTTAAGCTTTTCAGCTAATCACAATTTGAGCAAAAGCTTAAACAGGCCGAGAATCGGTGTTAAACAGGGGCCGGACAGAGAAAAACATAAATTGGGGCTGATCGTCGATTTGATGGTCATCAAAGGTGACTGAAATTAAAACACACCAAGCTTGTCAATTAATTGGTCAAAAATATGACAGCTGCAGATATTTATGTGATTTATCGAAGATGTAATATATCCTGGGGCCTGATTCCGGTTCCTTTTAACGATAAGGCATTTTCCTTATCCTTAGGCTTAACACTAGAACCGTACACTGGGGCACAAATCGAAAAAAATCGCCCTAACTTTTTAACTTCTCGCGGGATCGTTTTGTGCGCCTGGTATTCTAAAAGGGGTATGTCCCTACGTCAGTCGCTCGTGGGACTTGCTAGCTTGTGGACGTCACACCAAGCGCGTGGGGTACGCCTGCACCCCGGGATATGATTAAGGTAAGTTTGCTTTACTTGATTTCTAAAATTGTATGAAAATACCATGTTATTGTGCATGTTTTAATTTTTTTTAATGAATTTTACTAATATGTATTATTTGCGCGGCATAAACGATATTTCAATGATTTTCGTGAAGTTTGCATGTTTAATTCACATTTTAATTTATTTTTGTTGCACTTTTGGTTGTGATATCTAAGTTAGTTTGTATTTTTTTTAGATGGCCACAACTTCACGTTCCTTGACGGGAACCGACATATCTCGGTGATGCGTTACTTTACACTAAGCTACTTTTTAAAGATGAAAGATGGAGAGCAAACACTGCAGTTTTTGCATTTCGCAGTGAACTTACGTTGCTCTCACATGTGCCTCCTGACCTCAGCCAAGGAAAAAAGAATATTATGATTCTTTCAACAATGCGTTACAAACCAGATGAAGACAAAACCGTAAACCTCTCCAAAATAATAAGTTTTTTCAACAAAACAAAGGGTGGAGTTGATACCTTTGACCAAACAAATAGAAAAGTTTAGCGAGTACAAGTCGAGAATAAAAGTCTGGCTAGAGGTCAATGAAACAACACAAAAAAAATGCTAAAAATGACATAGAACATGCACCTAATTACATAACATCTAAAAAAATAAGTCTAGTCCGCCTCAGCACAGGACCCACTAGTGAGGAGGACTAAGAAAACACACAAAAAACTATTATATATAACATTTCGTATAGTCAACTTTATTTTGTAAACATTTTTATACATACACCTAATTTTATATTTCACATATTTATTTATACAGTCGCTAATAAATAAAAAAAAAAAAAACAATAAAATAACAAAAAAAAAAAAAAACAACAAAAAAAATTGTTTGTATACAGCGTCTCGCCTAAGACTCACCGTTTGTATTCTACGGAATTCTAAATATCGTCAGAATCATTAATGGGAAACAAGTTTTCAAAAACAGACTTTCTGCAAACCCTGGCGAGCGACCTCATGAAACTGTTCCTAGAGCAGCATTTTACACAACGAACTTTGCTGACGAATCTGCAGCAAAGTATTAGGGGTATCATTGGAAAGAAAAGGACATGTCCGCCTGTCTCTAATGATGCCAAAATGGGAAGATTTTTGTATGCCCCAGTATTGAGGACAGAAAATCGCGAAACCGATGCGCTATGTGCAAAGGTGGTGCCAGGAGGGAATTCCAGCAATTTCAAGAGCCACCTCCCAACTCAAAAGTCAAATGCATAGACCATTACCATATTATTGCTTATTTAAGCCATTTTTCTGTAATTATCAATGCTCTTTTACTTACTATGTCAACAAGTATAACTTTAATATGCAGCATCTTATCTTTCTGACTGTCAGTCTCCTAGCATAATGGCCTGTACCAGAGGTTATCAAACATTAGCAACCCACTTTTTAGAATAAAAAAAAAACTATTTATAACTTTATTTGTGCCATTCTAACTAGCGATGGGTCATGTCTCATTTTGTTAAGAGCGGGAGTTACAGTACCAACTCAATATTTTCATGACTCAATTGAACGACGGTTCATTTAAGAGCCGGCACATATTAAGAACCGACTCCCAGTTCTTGAGCTCATATCCCAGTTCATACGACTCCCAGCTCCTACGGCTCCCAATTCCTAGCATATAGGTGTAGGTACAAAATGTCCAGATGTCAGGCTGTCAGGCACCGTTCAAGTATTGTACAGTGCCTACATATGTGCAAATGCTTATCTCTACACGGGAATGTGTGAACCCTTGAAAACAACTGCTTTAAGATGCGTCATGGCACCAAACATTAATTCCAAGTCCCACGATCCTGGGCATAATTTAGCCTTGTAGAAATTAGACACGTATACAATGATTTTATATAAAAAAATTAGAACAAAGTACTTTATTTAAAGATGTGTCATTATAGAAATGTGTAAGAATACCATCAAACATTTTAGATGAATAAACCTTTCTTATGTGGTTCCAAGGTTTGTCAAAAAGAGTGACAGTTCAATTGAGACGAGGTTTTCCAGTAGTCGTATGCTCATGGCTCATCAAAATGAGCGAACACAAATCAACAGTTCGTTCAAGAACGACTCATCGCTAATCCTAACTATGCGTGTATGGAAAATCCACATTTCTGATGCCATGTAACTATGTATATACAGAACTTATATAGGCAAAGAAGCCTACAAATACTGAAACAGCTCGTCAGAGGGTTATAGACAGGCGTCAAAAGCTGACCAAATCAGATATCTTTCGGCCATTGGTCTGAGAGGTGTCGAAACAAATTGAATTTTTAGTGCCTTTATGTTATTCTAAAATATAATGAAGCATGCCCTTTATAAAAAACACACCTATTGAAAAAATATTACTTCAGAATATCCCGACGCATAACTGAATATCAATGGAGGAAGTAGCCATTTTGTAATGATTAAAAATATGATTTCATCAACCTCAGAAATACAGATTTAGAGTTGTTTTAACTTCTAATGTGCCAGAATTGGCCATCGGATAATCAAAATTTGTACCCGATTAGCAATGTATTCAAAAATCATTTCTCTGAATATAAGTAGCTATTTCGGAAAACTGCTTATGGTAAATATTCACAATTTTTATAAATATATGAACACATTATCTGGTAAGACAGTACAATTTATAAAAACATCATTTTGCAGAAAACAAGCAAGTTATTACGAAACTAGACTCCTCAGGCAAACCTCGCACAAATTTACCCTCGGCACACTATGGAAGTATTAGATTAGGGTACCCATTGTTCCAAAGAAATATTTAAAAATAAAGTTATAAAAAATTAAACAATCAAATGCAAACAGATAATAAAAGCACCTTAATTGAAACTAGACCAGAAAAAAATGAATACATCGTTACTTACTCAGCTTTGACATAATCAACAATGGCTTCTGTTTTCATCCCCTCGATTTTTCTGGCATCTTTTATTATGGACAGGAGTAGCTTGTGGTATTTGTCAGTGATCTCGGTGGCCAAGATATCTCCGTTGGAGAACACGTTGGCCTTATGGGTGGCAGGTTTAGCCAGCACATCCAAATCCTTGACAAGTTGAAATACAGCGTTGTGTTTGTCTCCGTTACACCTGCAATGAGAAAATAAATATAAGATGAAGGCTGCCAAGAGTATCACTGTGCCACCAATGTGGACAGACCACAACTACAATTTTGGAACTTTTTCTTCTTCTGTTGGCGTCTCTTATCAGAGTTTGACTATTATTTTCTTCAACCTGTAGACTGCAGCCCAGAATTACACTTCTACCAGTCACCCAGGTTACAAAGTCATGAGTTGCAGCATTTTCCTCTGCTACGTTTTCTGTCAATTTCCCCCTGGATCAGTTGGGTAATCTTATATTGTTGCTCCTCATGATGCGATCAAAACTATATATATATATATATTTTTTTTTTTTTTCGAAGGAAGCAATCACTTTGTGGCTTGACATTATAATTTAAATAAAAAATGTTTTTGTTTTAAGCCACTTTATTTTTATACATATTTATGCATTCTATAATGAATGCATAAATGCATAAAAATGTATAAAAATAAAGTGGCTTAAAACAAAAACATTTTTTATTTAAAATATAATAGTTTCTTTATTTTATACCTAGTACACTGAAAGAGAGAGTACGAAAACAGTGTGCAATATAGATGAGAATGATGAATACTTGGAGAGGGTGGATAAGTTTGTGTATTTGGGAAGTATGTTTACGAGAGATGGAAAGGCTGATAGGGATATTGAAAGAAGGGTAAATGAAGGAAACTTCATTAATGGAGGACTGAATGTGGTTGGCGCTAACAAAAAATTATCCAAAGAAACAAAGCTATCAGTTGGCAATGGAGTGCTGATACCAACCCTGATGTATGGCAGTGACGCACGGAACTGGCAGAGGAAGGATGAAAGTCGACTGAATGCTGTAGAAATGAGATCCCTGAGGCGTACATGTGGTAAAACCATGTATGACTGTGTGAAATATGTTGAGATTCGCAAAAAATGAAAGGCTGATGTAAGTGTAATGAGAAAGATTAAGAAAGAACGCTTAGATGGTTTGGGCATGTAGAGTGGATGAATGAAGAAAGGAGTGTAAGGAGAATATATGATGCAAATGTGAATGGTACAAGAAGTCTGGGATATCCGAGGAAGATATGGCACAATCAAGTGAACCAAATACTTGAGTCGGGCCATGTCAGAAGTCAGAACAGAAAAGTGTGTAGGAGACACGGTATGAATGTGAATGAAGCAAGGAGTGTGATTCGTCCTCTCTGCCTACCTCTGCAGTGAAATGGCATGATGGTTAGTTAGTTACGATTTTGCTGATTTTGAATGAATGAAGAACTTCTAAATTTGTTACCCTATCTGTCTAGGGTATTTGGGGGTGTGCCTATACATGGTGTTCGGAAACTCGTGGTACAACCGGGAAAGTGGTGAATCTACATCACATTTGTGACTCCAGACTGAATGCAGGACTCTTTTGAAGAACTGACTACCATCAATAAAATAACCCTAATCTGGGTATCAGGGCATTACGGTATCGAAGGCAACAAGCGGGCTGACGGACTAGTATGGAAAGGTGCGGAAGCATCGTTTGAGGTATATGAGACTGCCGTAGGATTGGCAACTTGACACACCAAACTACATATTGAAAGGTGGATTAAATCCCGGCACTGGAAGGAATGGAAGAGGGCACCCGTAATGAGACAGTCCAAAGTACTCATAACCGGACCTAACCACAGACGAACCAGGCAACTACTTAATATGGACAGAAACTCACTGAGGGAACTGGTAGGACTACTAACGGGATACTGCCACCTCAGGAGACAGATGCAGCTGTTGAGAATGGAAAACACCAATAGATGCAGGAAATATGAAGAGGATGAAGAGACTCTAATTCATCTAGTGTCATTGTCTCGCCTTGATGGGAAGAAGGCTCAGCTACCTGGGAAGACATATTGTGGAACCAAGAGACAGCCGAATATCCAATGACAACCCTGGTGAACTTTATCAAAGGGACCGGGTTACTGTCAAAGGAATAATGTAAAATGGGAGATAGCACAATGGGCCTATGGCCTGAGTGCTTACGGGAACTATACAAACCGTCTCCGCACCAATAAATAAATAACATAACATTTGGAGGCGATTTAGTGGTATAACTTTTTTGAATTGAGCTTTCGTTTTCGAGTAAATCGAGTCCAAAAATTTTTTTGGTCAAATTTGAAAAAAATCGGTGGCTACAGGGTTACCATCACCTGTTTATTGTCTTTTAAAATGCGTCTAAGTGTAGACCGGGCTCCAAATTTTTTCAACCTTTTAGTTGCTGAAAAAAGGAAAGAGATCGAAATGCACAGAGCGTTTTTTGGATTTTCTATGTGATGTAGATTAACCAGTTTGCGCTCATACCACCAGTTTTGGGACACAGATTATAATCCACATTTCAACAGCTTCTCTCTTCTGTGTCAATGCTTAATTTCGCACCTAGGTATTCTCATGATATACAGAAGGGTAGACAAAACATTACAACAAACCATTTTCATTCATAAAATTAGTTTTAGGTCACGGTTACTGAAAAGTTTCTTCATTTTAACCTTTTCACCGGGTTTCTGATACTTATAGGATAACGGTTGTATGTATGTGGCACTTTTTTTGACTTTCATTCATTTTCTATGAAAATGAATGCACATATAACATATGCCCGTAGCGCTAATAGGCCTTCCATACGACTAGTTTGTCCGATACTGACTAAAGCCACCGCGTTGAAAGGTTCAACCATCCAGTCGTCCTTTCCTAAAGTCAAACTTACCAAAGGAAAAGACGACCGAACCTTTAGACGCAATGGCTTTAATTAGTATTGGGTAAACTAGTCGTGTGGAAAGCCCATAAGAGCACAGTTTATTCACGCACATACATGTGTGTGTAGCTAAATGAAGATATCATTGGTTCATTAAACTGCAATTACTGATTACTTTGTTCGTGTCATTTAGCGTTTCTACCATGACAGCGAGAAAAACTCACTACAACAAATATAATAAAATAATAAGAGAGATCTGTATCTTATTATTCTAAAGGTTTACCGTTCTATCACTTGTTTTGTTGGTGTTTCTTCAAAGGTTCGAGTAAACATCAACATGATAATTGATGGTTAAATGCATAATAAAATATGCAAACAGGCGCGCTAATATAGGCAAATTCTATAAAATAACAAACACTTCTACTTTAAGAATGTATATTTTATTGTCGTCAAGACCATTATAAATAATTATGAATATCGATATAAGAATCTAACAGGATTCACATTATATAACAACAAGCTACTAATTCTAGTTCTCGTATGTTTCGTTCCCTGTAATTTTACTGTTATATATGAAAAGTCAATAATACAATGCAATTGGAGGGTTCTATTTTGGTGGCAGGGAGTTCCCAAATCAGTTCTTATGTGAAGTTTTAATTACAACATGATTATAATATTTTAAAATATCATAGTTTACTAACCATTGTCCTCCAAGGTCCACAACGTTATCGGCGAATGGAACGGTTTTGATCCTTCCTCCGATCCTGTCATTTCCATCCAAGCCGAGGACCTTCAGTCCCTCTTCTACGAGTTGGCTCAGGGCAGCCACTCCAGCTGCCCCACAACCGAGAACTATCACATCGTAAACTTGCCTAAAAAGTAAACACAAACATAAAACTGTTGTAAACATTTAGAAAATTAACTTCATGCATACATAATAAATAATAACAGTTATTGCCGATTATTTATGATTGGTTACAATGGTTAGCATGAGTTTCATTAAAAATATAAATAACTTAAGGACTAGTTGGAATTAGGGCATAAGTATTTTGGTCAGATTAATGTTAGGTTGTTTACAATGACTTATCGAAAAATATTTTGCGATACGTTTTTAATGGAAAACTGCTTTAATATCTCGCTTAGCCACCAGTACATACATTTCAAATGTTCGAAATAAGATTGGCCGAAGAACTCATGAGAAATCGCCGAATTTTTTAAACTGATGATAACCTAAATACACACGTTTATTAACATGGAGATAATTTCGCTGTGATTGCTTCCTTAAAATTAGCGATAAGTAAGATTATACGGTCAATCAAAATCACTTTTCGAGTGTTTTCATTATCTTATTACTTAGGTCACTCGAGTTGTATTTGGCTTTGGTGTATATTTTTGACGTTTTACAATCGACAAATCATGCCCGCGCACATGCTACTATGGTACCGAAACAGTTCGTATGTCAAATTCCTCCAATGTCTATGACCGTATCGAGAAACACTAGTGAAACGCGCGCGGTCTATTCGAAACTCGAATTGTTCTGCCAATAAATTCTTCAAATAATGGCGTTCGATATAATTTGAAATGAGTAAAGCATGTCTTAGGTTTTATAATGTAAATACATTTAATGATATTTTTGATAACTGAGAACTCACGTCATTTTGTCCGGTTATCTCGGAAGACCACAGAGGATAAAAATACTTCAGTGGTCAAGAAATTCACAAGCTGTTTATTAACACATCAGCTAACTTGAGCGGCGTTCGTCCGGATAACTGTGACTCTTTTAGATAACTGGATTATTGCCTTGGGTTATGCTTTATACTTTAATAGCCTCGGTGATAACAAATAAATGCATAAACACATCCCGTAAACTGTAAATAAAACTAGAAATCATTAAAATCTCAATGTTCAAGCGTCATCAATTCAATAATACATCAAAATGTTTGTAAAATAAATGTATGATATTATTATCTAAATTTGTTTTATAAAGGCAAAAGTTTTCAAATTGTAATTTTTTTTCTTTCCATAAAATACACAAATGTTTTACTAAAAGATTTGTGGAGGTATGTATTTAGAGACGTGTAATCACATCATTAAAACCATGAATTTGTTATGTAACATGTTTATCACTGATAAGAAAATGTATGAAAAATAATGGATTCTAATAAATATGCAGGTAACCTACCCACTTATGAAAATAACGCGGAACAAGAAACGAACATGAAATATGACTTCAATGTTTAACGGATAACAATTTACTGAAACCAAAATGATTTCTTTCCACGATACGACGATATATTATGTTTTTGTAATAAGTGTAATGAATTTATTTACTAAAAATACTAATTATTATTAAATGCTTTTATTTAGTTATCGCGGCTGAATAATCAGTAATAGTCGTTGCTTATTTTTTACGTCACTATTTGCGAATAATTGTTTACGGACACGAATTGCGCACGTGAATGACACGCCTGAATGTAATCACAAGCACGATACTATTTTAGACGTATCACCACCACCACACTATATGCATCATTTGAATTAAGAACGCGGGAATAAAAGCACCCACACATATAAAATTCTCGCGAGGATTCTCGCGACTCGTTTAAGTGAGGAAAAAATATTCCATCCGTCATCAGAGGTAACAAACCTTCGTTCGTTTCTTGACCCTTTATCGTTGATCTCACGTAAACACCAAAATAAATGGCTGGGTTTAACAATTTAGTATAAAAGTCTTATTTGTGTTGGTTTTTTTGGATGTTGACGATTTTTTAATAAAATCCAATAAAAAAACAACAGATATAGACTAATTAAATTGCCGTGAAAATCTTAAATCGTGTCTAACGTCGAAAGTAGGTATGTTATTACGGACACAAAAGCTGGAAAATTTGACGTAATTTTTTTTTACTAGTTATTAATTTTATAGAACTTTATGGTTTGTGTAGATACCTAATCGGGTTTCTTGCAGTGGTATTTGGTTATCTCCAGGATCAGGAGTTTAACATATTATGAATAACCCCACGCACAAAAACACGCGCGAAATTCCAGTTACGAACCGCAATTTTCTGGAGTGAAGAAGGTAGGTAAAATCAAATACCCACACACGAAAACTCAATTAGAGAAATAATCTCAGTGATCATTTATATGATATACATCATCAACGGGAGATCGATTGGACATCCATCGGTCAATATTGTTTACAAGAGTAGGTATTACCTATTTGATTTGTCGACACTTTTGTAGCAGTATCGTCTGTCATTTTGTACCTACTAGTATCATCCATCAATAATGCCATGGCGTTACCGCACCAGTTAAAATCGCAGATTCTTATTTATGATGATTCATATGATACTCTCTGGTTTTGCTGGTGTAGGGACGGATCAAGCAATGCCCTATTTATATTTGGAGCAAAAAAACTCATGGTGTATACCAATGACAGTCATAAAAGTGTCAACAATGGACACCATTCTAGCCTCGGTAGTTTTCATCAGTCCTGTCCACAAACTGCGCCTCTTCAAGGCAGTTCCGAATCAACATATAGCTTTTTAGCAGTCAAAATGTCAAACTAAATCAATTACAATCATAATAATAATTCAGGCCTTTATATTAATGTTCAACTATTGCTTGATAATTGCTCGCACTTGTCTAGATCATGTCTAGATCAGTCGTACACCTCTCAGAGTCAGGATGGAGCTATTGGCTAGGAAAAGACCCCGGAATCTTTTTGACTCATGCTATAAACAGGACATAACAATAAAAGTCAATTTATAAGATTGTCAAAATTTACTATTTTTGTATCTCTAGATAGAATTAGTTACTTACTTCTTTTATACAGTTGATATTCTGGAGGGGATGAAAAGATGGAGGGAGTGAGCAGTGGCGTGCAATAAATATTGGATGAAAAGCTGATTATCTTGATTTCTGATAAAAATGATTTTCACGTTTTCAGGATGAAAAATTATAATCAGCAACCGAAAAACTACAGCTTGCCATTGGTTAAGGAGCAATGCACGCCACTGGGAGTGAGCTAGGTATCAATTTTTGGTTGGTTGACCTAATCTATTTATTTAGGGGGTCGAAGACCAATTTTTTTAGATTTGGAAATACTATTTGTATCGTCAGAACCACCATCATCAGTCAGAACCTAAACGATTTTTGAAATAACTTCAGCAGCTAGACTAGAGTTGAAAAGCCAGGTACCTGCTTTCCATTCTACGCCTTTTTTAATTTTCATCGGCCTAAAAATATTCACCAACTGAGGGTTACATAATCCAATTTCAAAGCTTTCTATAGCAGTTTTCTTGGACGCACCCACGACCTATTAAAAAAGACAAACTACTTTGTAATATCTATAATCAATAATCAGTCTATAGATATTATAGATTATGATAGGAGATGCATTTCTATTATGCGGGCACTATGCTATTATATAATTTTATGGATGATCTAACAAAATGGCCGTGGACGGAACAACGGCCAACAAGTTTAGTTTACAATAATATCCTACCATTATACAAATAATTATCTTGACTGTGATGGAAATCTACCATAAGGGCTATGCCAAACTGATTCAATATGAAATTTTGGCGTGAAGCCAAAAATAACGCTTGTCTTCGTTATATTCTCATGTTCGAAATTTCAAATTGGCGTTCAATCAGATATACCAGTCGTATTTAAAAAAAATAGCAAAAACAGAATATTTAAAAAAGACCGAATGCAGGAAACTCTGTAGTCACTAGTAAAAAGCTGTCCAAAGAAGCAAGACTAGTAGTCCCCAATGGTGTGTGTGTTTTTTGTATGTAAATAAGGAACTCCAGTCCAATATTTTAACGACGTTGAATGGCGTTCATACTTAAATATCCGCATATTTGTTTTTTTTTTGTAGTTAGTTTTCATGGTTAAAATAATTTTCAAAGAATCAATTTATCAAAGCCCGCCAAAAGGCTCTAAATCTTTTAATCAGTTTTGAGGTTAGAACGTCAAATATCAAAACAAGGATGAGCTTTACCGTACATAATTTTATATTCTATTCATGGTAAACCATAACTAAACGTAAGTAATAAAATTAAGTACGTTATTAGAAACTTTAACTCAAAGAATAATAATAGTATTGAGCATTAAAATTACCATAATATCTGTATTGATAATAATAATAATAATAATTGGATGATTTGTATACCTCATTTTTTGTGAAAAATCACCTGACGGGCGCTGTACAAATATTACTTCATATTCTTTATCTAATTATGTACAGAATACAGATGCAGAAAAACATACTTATCTGGCAGGTCGCTTCAGATAAACACAGTTTTATTAGAAAATTTAAGTATGGAGATGATATTTTTACATTTGCTATTTTATCCCCCTTTTCTATTGATGTTACATTTATTAGAACATTGGTGGGACAAGAAGAGTTGGTATTTATTTGAAATATTTATAATTTTTGGACTGGAAAATATTTATACTCGTAAAATGACCTTAAAAAGCGTAATAAGTTTTTAATAGATAGTAACATTTTTTATTTATTTTTTTACACTTTTAGTTATTTACAGTGTTGCGGGCTGTGGATGCATTTGCGCACCGATGTGTGAATTTTTAAACTTTTTCTACGTGTGACTTTACGTAAGCACTAACCGGCTAGCCTAGCTAATCAATTTACAATTTATCGATATGATTGTCTGAAAAGATGAGTTTTAAGTTTAGTTCTGAATTCTGTCGAGTCTTCGATAATTCTTAAGGCTCTGCAAAACAGAATTTCTATGTATATATTACAAATATCCCTTAAAAACTGGAGGTTTTATGCACTTAAAAAATAAATATTTTTGAAGATAATCTCTAATCAGTCAACGGGTTGAAAATGTAATTATATGAAATTACGTCGATAGAAAAAAATCGTAAACTCTACTAAGAAAAAAAAAACAAAACTGGTTTGTTCTGTTATTTAACATATTATAGGTTTAAAAAAATCATAGTGTTTCTTTAAATGGTACTTAAGACATTCATCTTGAGATTTTTGATCTATCTTAAATATGTCGTGTTTTATTAATATTTTTAGAATTGTCACTTACGCCTATTTATTCTAAACGCTCTTCACATTGGCGCGCTCTTTCTATCTTTTGAATGTTCATATCTACCTTTCAACAGCGGTCAGTCGGGATTCAGAGTCAATGCTAGACAGACCTCTTGCCTAAATCTAAATTCTCGGATATTAATGCGGGGCCTTAAGTCATGCGGTAGTTCATTCCAGGCTTTAGGTCCTGATACTCCGAAAGCAAAAATTTCTAATTTTGTAAATGGCTACAAAGGTTGCTGGTTACGTAAGTTACAAAGTTTTTTTTTTTAATAAAAAAAAATCAGACAAAGAAATGTATTTTAGTCAGAATCTCACTGTTAAATATATTACCATTTAACAAGAGAAAAAGAAAAATTAGAGCAATTCCTACATGTCTCTAAGGAGTGGTAATTTGCCGTACCCAAATTATAGATAGATGAGTATTTGCCATATGTGGTTTTACCACACATTTGGGCCCCACACGGGTTAACTTACATTTTGTGCATGGAAAGAGTTCACAAGAAATTTTAAAGTTTTTATTTTATTTTTGCGTCTCTATGGACTATACCCGTTATCGTCCCCCCGTATCGTCCATTGAGAGATAAAATAAAATAAAAAAACTTTAAAAATTCTTGTGAACTCTTTCACTGCGCAAAATGTAAGTTAGCCCGTGTAGGGCCCAAATAATAGAAAAATGTGTGGTAAAACCACGTATAACCGCAATACAAAAATGTAGAGATCCGGAAAGAATGCAAGGCTGATGTAAGAGTAATGAGCAAGATTAAGAAAGGGACGCTAAAGTACAGAAAGGGGTTTGTTGGTTTGTTTCACCCGAAAATAGTGTTTTCAAATAGCGTGTTTGAAAATATTTTACGCAATTTCTCCCTATTCTTAATTTTATAAGTATATAGTTCACATTCATTGACTTAAGTGTCCTGAGAGGATCCAGTTCAAATTATGCTGGATGGTCTTTAAGGCGATACACGACATGGCACCACCCTACTTGTCGTAACTATACACTCCAAACGATGTCAATCATCTCTTCGATCAGCATCATCAATCCCAATATCAATTTCGGAGACCTAGCTTTTGCGCTAGCAGGCCCAACAGCTTGGAACAAAACCCCTTCACATTTGCGAAAAATCGACAGCTCTACCGAATTGAGAGCAAAACTAAAGATTCATCTTTTTAAATTATCGTATCCAGAATAACGACCGCATTGGTTTAATGTTGTTTTCGAGTACTCAGTCCTAAAGAATTACTTATATACCTATTTCCCTTCTACCACCCAGATTACCTTCTTTAATTTCAATAACACTTATTACACTTCTACTTTTGCTTGCTTTACTACTGACAGCACGAGCAATAATCATAACATGTATTTATAATATCATAAATATGTATGTTAGTTGTAAGACTCTAGTTCTAAGCCATAGTTGTAGGTCATTATTCAGTATTGTGTATAAAATATACATTTGGTCATAAATATGTATTAGTTTTAAATATGTTTTAGGTTTATATATGGGTTAGGTTTATATTCTAGTTATACCTCCTTAAGTCTAAATTGTAAGTCACTAGCTATAACTTTTAGTTGGTAAGGCACTAGCTATAAGCCACAGACGTCAGTCACTAATTATAAGTCTCAGTAGTTAATACCTAGCCATAAGTCTTAGTTGTAAGTCAATAGTCTTACTTATAGGCCATTAGTAATAAATTTTTGCTGTAAGGTATTGGTAGTAAGATGTGAAGTGATATGTTATTTAATTAATTGTAAAGCGCCCTTGAGGTGATTTTCCCACGAAAACGGCGCTATAGAAGTAATCCAATTATTATTATTATAAGTGGCATAACGTGATTTTTTTTCATTTTTCGTTTTTGCGAAATTTCTGTAACAAGAGTGGTCATTTGACGCCACTGCATCCCATTTAAGTAGCGACCATTAAAATTTTGTAAAAGATTTTCAAATTTGGAACGCGTGTACATGGTATAACAACTGATTATTTTATGTAATAAAATAGTAACCCTTATACTAAAACGTATCTCAATATAGCAATAATAAAACTTTTCGACGTGATAACACTTATCGCGACGTTGCATAATATCTCATTAACAGAAGCTCACTCCATTGCAAATTAGATTCGGTTGTTACTTGTACATTGATTTATTTTACGGAATTCTAACTAAACCCAAAAAAAAGTTTTTAAAGAATCGAATTTTTAAATAAATTATTCAATCACTCTAACCGCTGCACCACGCACACTTGAAGTTTTTTTCTGTACTGTTCTTCACATCTCTTTATACTTAATTATTATACTTTTTTCTAGATATATTATATTACCATCCTACGTAAATACTAGCTTTTTTCCCTTCTGTTTTTGTATAATGGAACTTAATATGAACTAAACTTGTCAATTTGACTGTCCTAAAACGAGATTTGTTCCTAGTTGGGCAGTCAAAGCTTTATTACATTTTATTGTTTAATAATGTGTGTGTTTAAAATAAATAAATAAAATATGTTGTGACATTTTTGGACCCCTGATGGTCCGGCCCTGCCTCAAATATTATTCTTGTCGTGCATATTTCCTGTTGCACCATCGTCTCCATTAGCTCTATTAGTTTAGAACACTGAGGAGGTAAATCGATAGAAGTGTAAGTATTATGAGCGTGTCTGTGGTTGAAGTAAGTCCATTTTTCCCTACTTCTGGTGAAAATTAATATACATTTATAAATATCTACAGAAATATTTCCTTGAATAAGAAGAACAGTGTTGAACTCGGTATTGAAGGCACAGAAATCTAATTTAAGAGGAACGGCTACGGTGACTGTTTCATACAAAACTGAATTATGGATTGAAGTCCAAAATACCCATCCAAACGGAATGATCTATTTTTTAAATTAAAGGTTTAGTAAATATCTAGTACGGATGAAAAGTATTTTATTTATTTTTTGTTTTTTAAGTGATCAACGGTATAAATAACATGTTATTATGAAGACACCTTTCATATATTCGAGCGACGCTCTCTTCAAGGAATTCAATGTACCTGATGTTCTGCAGAGTTTTTATGTCCATGAAAAAAAAACAAAATGAAAAAAGTCGAACATCAACACCAGACTAGAAGTTAGGACAGAAATTACATTTCTGTTCCAACGAGCAGCACAGCGATCTACCAGAAAGTGTTCTCTTTCCTCCGACCAAATCTATATAATAAAATCCCTTCACATCTGAAACTGACTGAAGTGTCATCCATCGGTCGAAAAATAGTTATACGGTTAATAAATCTAGGCAGAACAAATTCAGAAAAATTGTAAAAAATGTAATCTGATAATTTATTACGAGTTTCTCTTCGTTTTTACTTCTTTTCCCTCCTCTTTTTTTTCCCTTCACTTTTTTCTATTCTATTTCAGTGTATCACCTCCACTATTTTGATATTGAAACATCTTTACTAATTGATATTTTATACCAACGTACAAAAACTGTAATGCCCTGACTACACGCAAACTAGTTGGCCCAACCTTCAAAACAGTTGGCCGAACTCGCTTAAACCGGCCTCCACCGGAACCTCCGAGATGGTAGAGGTGGTTTTGCCTCCACTCCACACATTGGCCGTTGAGTACGAGTTCGGCAGGCGATCCAGGCATTTGTGCTGCGCGAAGAATAAAACATGACTGAACTATGTTTATAATGACGAAAAAAGACTGAAATATGCAACTAACCCCCAAATATGGATTGTGCATATGTTGCTAATAATAATAATAATTGGATAATTTTTAGAGTGCCGATTTTCACGGAAAATCGTCTCAATAGCGAAATGCATGTAATCCGGGGGCTAGTTGTTATATTTTTTGCGCTGCAATCTGCTTCAGGCTGTGCGTAAAAATAAAATACAGACCTGAAACAGGCGCAACAGCTATCCGTTATATTTATTTCCGGTATTATGAGTACCTAATGAGAAACAAATTGTGTCAATAATATTATAAATTTCGGTAGACTTTCTATGAATATCGATAGATTTTAGCTAAAATGGCAACACTAGTTTGGAGTTCGTATTTGGAACGTTGGCCGATCGTGTAGTTGCCCGATTCATAATCACTATACGATCGGCCAACGTCCCAACTCCGAACCGAGTTCGGGTCGGGACGTTGGGCGATTGTGTGGTCGAGGCATGATAATATTACGATAAACTAAATTTTTGCACAACATGCCACGGCATGATTAGTTTCTTAGAACAGGCACTGCCTAGTTAGAAACTAATGGACAAGAAACTAACGTATTCACACCTGTATTGCAGTTTATCCTCGACGCCTTGTATCCTTGTTAGTGGCTTAATTCTATATAATCTAATTAATTCTAGTATATCCTTGTCAGTGGCTTAATTCTATATAATCAAGTTTTTTTGTATCAAAAAATGTATTAAATAAACAGATAATCATTTTCATTGGCTTATCTGGGACCTAAAAGTGAAAAGGTGTTATCTACATTATATTAGCGACATTTGTTTTCTTTCAAATCGGTACAGATCATGCTTCTAGGGATTTGTGTTTAGGGGTATCTACGTAGATAATAAATTCCATTCTTTATTTAAATCAATGAATGCAAATCAAATCCATAATATATGTATTATCCACGACGATTGCACATTATTTTCACAAGGTTGGCACAGTGCTTATTTAACCTACAAACTATTTTCTGTTGCATGCGTCGAAAGAGGGGCAGATTAAAATGGACTGTTGAACGGAGCTATATTATTATGGTTTCAAAAATAAAACAATAACTTTGTTTACATCACTTTTATTTATACTTTTGCCGACCGAGTTTCGCTACTACCGTAGACTTTTCAGGGCAGTATACAACTAAACTATGAACTAAGATATACATGTGTTATAGATTGATAAAAACAGGCGAGTGGGGGGTCAAGGGTGGGAGATCAGCAGGTACCTTACCCGTAAGGGTGAGTACTTTGTTTATTGGGAATAATTTAAGAATTTGACTTATACTTAAGACATGTGTATACGCATAAGTATAAATAAAAGTGATGTAAACAAAGTTATTGTTTTATTTTTTAAATTATAATGTCACATCACCAAGTTACCGCTTCATATGAAAATATATTATTATGGTATACCTAAGTATACATTATACTTTTATTTATTTATTTCCATTCAATTTAGGTAGGTAGGTACCCACCAGAGGCGTGCAATCCATATAGATATATCTACCCCGCCCTACTCACATAAAAAATATTAAAATTTAAAAAAATAATGCAAGAAATCAATCTATACTTCCAAAAGTATGCGCGAAGTTCCAGCCACGAAGCAGTTCCGCCCCACAGATCGTCTTACTATAAACGTGTTCAAAGCAGGAATTAGTATGCAAAATGTCATCTTCAAATATATATCTAATAATTCTAGCACCATAATACCATTTGATGTCTATTATTGTAACAATTTACTATGTTTAAAAAATTAAATAAACTTATTATAATATAAAATTTTTACAAAGGGGTAAAACATTTTAATGGTCTTACTAAAAAGTAAACAAAAACTAATTAAATCGAAAAACTAAATAATTGGAAGTATCAGTCATATTTATCTAACTACTAGTACGTAATGTTACCTAACTTCTAGTACGTAATGTTACCTAACTTCTAGTATGTAATGTTACCTAACTTCTATTACGTAATATTCACTATTTATTATTATGGTTAACTATTATTATTATTATTAACACGTTTCTACTACATCAAACTCAAGAGTCAGTTCTCTTCTTTGACGTAGTAACATTGAAAATAATAAACACACAAAATGCTGATATTCTGCACAAAAATGCATATGTGTGCGCAATGCGCATCCAGGAGAAGAAGACTCCTTCGTGTTAGTGTCGCAAAAGGCCGTGCCTATCGATACAAATCACAAATGTGGCAACAAGTGCCATCTGTCGGTACCTCTATTATACCGTCTACTGATCAGTACAACTTTACTGATGAAATAACTATCGTATTATTATGTTAGGTTTCTTTCACACAATAAAATTGTGTGGGCGGAAAAAATATAAAAATTTTACATATCCGGTATGCAATTGGCTTGGGTTATGCATAAATGAAGCGGTTATTTGGATATTTGACGTGGCAGCTAATCACAACAAATATCGACTGGAGTTAGCAGCAGAGCCGTGTTCTTAGCAAAAGCTATTTTTTTCCAACTGCCTACCCTTGTTAAAAACTTTGATCACGTCCTAGAGGCCTATTCTGGTTCCCTTTAAGGAAAATTCCCTATCCTTTTTCTTAGGATTAGACTCCTTGCTAAACGGCGATTCCGATTACATATCCAATAACAGTACATTCTCATAGGAGTTTGTGGTTTTATGATCACAGTATTATTAAAAATTAAAGGTGTATCATACATGTAGTCTATTATTACATACTTTATTATAATCTTTAGAATTTAAATCACCTTTATCCGACATTTCGGACTTTTGGCATAGGTCCTTTACAAACATCGCAATTTCGTTAATTCGGTTCAAATGACACACTAATTACGTTTAAAGTTAAGACTTACTATAATGTTGAGTTTTTAAAACTACGCAAATATCGATATTTTTAAAGAAAGTCATTCGCTGAATGACAGCTGTCATCCGAGAGAACCGGAACAGCGGTTAAGCAAGAAGTCTTTAAGCCTAGGGTAAGGGTAAGGAATTTTCCTTAAAAACAACCACAATAGGCCTCCAGGTATCTATAGTTTAAAAACTTGAAATACTAGTAGGAAAAGTAGGAAAATGTAAATCAAACTTAAAATACCGATATGAAAGAATATTGCCCTAGATAGGCCAATGAAATTAATTATTCGATCTAGAAAGAAATGTTTAATAAATTTCTCTACCGTTTCAGTGTTTGGATATACAGTGCATCAAAACGATTCAAAATAAATACCAATGTTTTTTTTCATGATTTTGAAACACAAAAATGAATTTATAACTTACATCAATATTAAGTTACTTACCCACATGGATCGGACGATCCGCGAATTGGTGGCAACAAGTAGTGTTGGAAATCTTAGGTTAGGAAAATATCAACGCGTTGATGGTCAAACTGTTATTACGTACCTACCAGCGATAGTAATACTATATTATTATTTCCTTTGCTAATAAAATTCACTCTGTTACTCAAATGTTTTCTATTTTCATCGATAGGTGGCATTGCGATACGTAAAATAATAATATATAGAAAACAGACACAAATCAATGTTGGCACTTTAGATATAAATAATTCTTCTTGTTCAATTTACTTGAAAAATAAACCACGATATATTTATTTATATTTAATATGTGTCATTTTTACGTATTTTTCACATTACTTCGGGATTTTTTTAAAATTTAGAAAATAAATTAAATAATTTTATTATTAAGAGGATTCCTTTCCTAAAATTCGAAAAAAATCACGCACTTCTTATGCAGGTGGCGAAAAGGTTAAAATTCCCGCTTAACAGTATACTCGTATTTCGCATTACGCAAAAAAAAAACACTACCAAAATGCGTGTTTTTATTTTATTGGCTTTATCTCAGCCATAATTATTTAAATGTTTTAAGGCCATATTCTAAGAAACTTATTTTGCTACAATGAGCAATAGGACAATATCGGAAAAGGTGTTCGTAAGTAGGAGATTTTGCAGTCTAAACATTTTTTTAAGGTTTGATACTTTATTTTTTTCAAGCCTTATAAAAAGACTCGGCGAAAAATACCCGGTTAAACGAAAGGCCAAGGTGTGCTCTACGTGCAGTATTTAATTAAATCATCTATAATATTTCCAGGCCATCAAATTTTCAAACCAAAAACACATGATTTTGCATTACTTCCCATTTCATCGCCTTCTGTTCTGTTCTGCAAGTATTTTAGTTTTTATTATTGTGACAGCTGTTTCGACGTTCAAAGCCATTTTCGAACTGTGGTTAGGTCATATTACGACGACCTACTTATTCGATTTTATTTACCCCCCAATTTTTATTTTTATGTCGTTTGTAATGATTTATTAATATTTTCGGTCAACACGGACTTACTCAAGAACATAATTGTGATCCTTAAAAATCTGTTTTCTGTGTGGTACTTATAGTTGAAATCTGTTTTCCCCTATTTTGATAATGGCCAGGTCTGCAATGAATTTAATTGCCTGCCGTAAATCCGTGAATTATTTTTAAGAAATGTATTGTTTAGATGAATGGATAATTTTCTTATTTTATTTATTAACTTTTTTATTTATTATTATTTTTTTTTTATTTATTTATGGAGAAAATACAGATACAGACAGTAGTAATATCGAAACAATATAGAAATATTTGGAGAACTCGCCTGTATCCTAACCTATTCCTCACTGATTAATATGATAAAGATAATTAAAAACAATATTTAGACAAGTTAAGGAATTTGAGATTGTATTGCACAGAAATTTTTTGAAAAAGTCCACTATTTCTAAATAGAGTAACAGAAGGTAAATAAACTTTACAAATAATACGTACAAGAATGTAAAGGGAAAAAAAATGATTAAATTAAAATATTGCTATACAAGGAAACAATAAAAAAATACATAATATCCAAACACGTTTAGTTTAATATTATTATATGAAAACAGCTTTCAATTCTCTTTTAAAAGCACTGTATGTATCAAAGAATATGTCGGAATCCATCAGTTTGATTTTGATTAAATAACTAGCACATTCTTCTGATTGGATTCCCTGACACCATCATTTGAGAGCGTCCGGCTAATGTGGAATAAGTGGTTAGACCTAGTTATTCTGGATGGTATTTTGAAGTTTATTACTTGGAGTAAGGTAGGACAGTTGATAATGTTATTGCACACTCTATATAGGGTAATGAGATCAAAGTATTTTCGCCGGTTAGTGAGGGTGGAGACATTATAGATAGAGAACATCTGTACGTATCCCCGTTTAGGAGCGCTCATTCTGTAATTAAGGCAATGCAGATATTCCTTTGAATACTTTCAATTTTGTCTTTGTAGATCCCGTAGAGTGGAGTCCATATGGGGGCGCAGTATTCAAGTTGAGAATGGACCAGCGTTTAATAATGGAGGAGATAGATTTCAGGTTTTCGAAATACACGGCTGTTTCTGATAACAAAGCCTTTACATTAGGATCATTATTAGTTTGTATATTCATCTTTAGTTGCTCAGGTGAATTCAATCTAAAACCATTTGGTGCGTCCGGGATGGCTGAGTGTAGATGCCAATCGTCATATTAATTATCACGATGGTTGCGATTGCGAATTGCATTTTTAATCTATGAAGGACCTGCGATTATTGCACCAGGAAAGGAACAAGACAGTTAAGGGCAAGAAAGGGACTCACCAATTCATTCGCTGCACATGTAGTATTCACTTGTATTTCACTGGATATGCGGCGTTATGCTTGCGGTGACGAGGTTAAAGTTCAGCGGCGATTCGAATAGTTAGCGGAACTTGAATTAACGGCCCCGGTTTTAATTCTACTGAAGCGGTAGGCCAATAAAGGGGGGAAGGGAGGCAAAGGAAATGCAGATAATTGCACGCAATTATTTGGAATCCACGTAGGTGACTGATATTTATTAACTGGCGTGAACACTATTTCTTTATTTTCTTTATATTAAGAAATAAATAAATGGAGTTTAACACAATAACAAGCTTTTATCCAACACTAATGCAATTAAAAATAATATTTCAATAAGTACGATGGTTGATCGACAAACTCCCGTGATGGGAGAAAACGAAAGTTTTATTTTTATGACTTTAAAAAATAACGCTTTTCGTATAAAATCGTAGGAACTCTTGTAAATGATAACACAATTAGTCACTAACGCATCGAGCCTCAAGAAAAATTGGACATGCGAATAAAATGGAGTTATATAAAGAGCGTTTTTTTTTCGATGCAGTAGTGCCTTTTGAACATGATGGCTTTGGTAAAACTGTACGAAATCTCGTAGGTGATTTATTTATTTTATTTTAGAGACTAACAGTACATGTATAAAATGAGTGGTGTACAATTTATAAGATTTTTACAAAATTATTACAAGGATCGGTACCAATGAGATGACTCTATGTAATATTTAGTAAGTGATTATATATATTTTATCGGGCTAGGGAATGATACATGGTAAAGATAAAACGGTATATGAAAAATGTGTATGTGTGTTGTTATAAAAAGGAGGAAAAGGGATGGGGATGGGGAAGGTAGGTTGGAAGAAAGCTCCTAAGTTGGAAAGCCAGTGTTATAAAAAGAAGGTGAGGGAGAGAAGGAAGGTTAGGTTACAAGGGGAAGTTATGGGAGACAATTACATCGGCAGGACTTACCCTGGAGATGGCCTCTTAGATGTGAAGTCTGCTTCGGACATTAGCTTAGCTCAGATCGGCAGGGGCATTAGCTTCTCATCGTTCAGGGTCGTGGATCGATCGCAATCTTATAATTGGGTTGAGGGCGTCTCTAATTCTACGTTAAATGAGTACAGTGAAGTGCTTTCATACTCAGAGTTTATTGTAAGGTCAGACAAACATTGTAGGTTAAGAACAATCGAGTAGTTAGTAAAAAGGTCCTATTCTAGACATGATTCTATCGTAAAATTTCTCTCTTTCTGATTCAAATCTCTAACCGGGTAATGCAAATGTAACAAGGGCTTGAACAACACATTAGGGGAAGAAGCAAAATCAGCTTACATTGGGTGATCTGGTCGGGCGGCAGGAGTTTGTTGGCAATGACGCCAGGGCTGGACATCTCTGCACTGAATTTAATTGGTAAGGCACCATGTTGAGTGCTTTGGCAGCAAGTGGCACGTCTAGCTTCGGGTTTCAATCCGCACGCATAGTACTTGGCCGTAAAAAACTAGTCTCTTTTCAGAGACGCAGTTGACTCGTTGAGCTCCAGGCGGGAAGTGCGTTTCAAGGGCAGCGAGGAGCGGCCGCTAAGCTGCTGAGGTGCTAGCGTCGGTTGCTCCTGCTTTGTTAATTTATGAACTGATTGGTTTAATTTGGGTGCTAGAATTGCCTGATTGGTTAATTATGGAGGGAAATGATGCGATTGCTTGCCTAGCTTATTTGTTAAGACGAGTAGCTAGAACTCATCTCAGGGCCATCCTTTCGTTACATTAAGTGTATATGAACGTATGTGAACGTGTATAATGTGTATCTATGTGTCTGAATTGTACCATCTAGTGGAAAGTTGTGATTGCGCATTGATTAAGTTACGAGTAATGTTTTTCTTAAGCGACGGTAGGGAGTCAACAAATGTGTCGAGTTAGTTTAAGTTGGGACAAAGATTATCGAATGTTTGGAGAGCACGGGAAATTGGTGAATTTACTAGTTTGGTGTGGCGGGTATGTTTAGATCTAGAGTTAAAGCAATGAACATATCGAACTGTAATTTTTAATTTGTTAATAAAATGAGGTGATAATAGTAAAAAGCGAAAGACTTTGTCAATAGAGTAGGTACCTCAATATTTTGAAAATCACGTAGCAGGAAAGTTCCTGATGATAACATATTTATTTACTAAAGCAGTGAAGATATCGAGTTGATACCTTTGATTTGTGTATAAAATGAGGTGATTGTTGAAAACCGTGGTATTTTTTTTTCTACGATAGTAGTGCATTTAAAACATTTTGGATGGATAATGATTAATGATGAAGATGTTCATCATAGACAAAAAAAAATAAAACTAATACCGCCGAATCGGAGACAATGTGTTTCGTTAAATACGAAACTTCTTTGAGTTAAAAAATAAATAAATATTTTAACTACTTTTTAATGTATATATATATTATTCTAGCTGATGCCTTGCCGGGATTTTTTTTTATAAAGGTATGAAGTTGTGAATTCTTGTTTGGCGTTTGGGTGTCATAATTGATTTGACGGCGAAAGTAATGCCTTGTGACGACTATTACTATCTCGAAACAAAGAACATTCATTTGAAAATTTGATTTAATTCCAAACATTATTTTTTCAAAATATATCTAAATAATAAAGTTCTTAATTAGGTAGCTACTTGTGTTTTCCATTTTGAAAATATTCTACCCAAACAAACCTTCTTCTTTTGAATATGTAATTTGTGGCTAACCAGGACGGTATATCTATGGGCTAACCTAAATGGATTTGGATTTCATTAAAACTATTCTCTAAACCTTCCCGGCGTTAATAAGAACAAACTGGTATTTTCAGCGAAACCGGTCTAGTAATATTCGTGAAAATCGAGGACAGACAGACAAACAAACGTTCGTATATAAAGAAAGATTGTGCCTTCATTAATTAATCGTTATTGTGTTTAATTTGTAGAACCATTTGATTTTTTTTTTAAATTTTAAGTAAATCAAACTTCTGCGGGTATTTTAGCCTTTTGTTATTGCGACAGGTAGTTTGAAAATGGCTTTGAATGCCAAAACAGCTGACACAATAATAAAAGAAAAACTTACATATAATAACAACATTTTTAAATTTGATTTAATACAATTTTTTTAAATGGGCGTTCACTTAACGTAGAAAAATAAAATCGCGTCGATATTTTTTGAATTCACTCAAAGAAGGCAAGAAATTCTCAAGAACCGAGTTTTTAGGCACGTGGAGATGATGTGAATTGTACTACATTATTATAGAATTCGGCGTGAGGGATTTTTATGTTCAATTATAAACCTAGTCAAAAATCGCGTGTTGAAGGCATGTTACATTGCAATTGCTAACTAACCAACTAAGTAACCATCACGACGTTTTCCCGCAGGCCCAATGGATAATACTACGTCCAATCTAACTTTCTTCTTTCAATCTTTTTCGTCCATCTGTTCGTTATACTTCTCCAAACTATCTCTGTAAAATAAGTACGAGTACATGTTTTGAATACCAGGGATGGTTCCATTATTTAGGAGCGCAGTTCGAAATTAGTAGTAAACAAGTATGCAGCTTCTGCAGCGGGTACCTTATCTGATCTGCCCTTTATCCCATTGCAGATCAGACTAGCTGGCATCCGCCATCACTCACTACTCCTTCGCTACGTACCCACCATGCTATCGCTAGTCCATGCCATATGGCAGAGGCGTGCCGTGACTATTTCATGAAATTACGATTTTTAGAATAATAATAATAATAAATAGAAACTTCCACAATATGCACAGTATAAAATGTACACAATATAGTAGTAATAATTTATCGAATATTTTCAAGTGATTTATTTGTCGTATGACATGAATTGTAACGGAAATTTGTCAAAATTTTTGAAGGTGCTTGTTTTTTTTTTTTTTAATAATAAAAAAGGGAATAATTTGTGGAAAATCACCTCAAGGACGGTGTACAAATATTACTTGCTAGGGTTTATCTTATTATGTACAGACAGATACGAAAATTATGCGTACCTGGCAGGTCGCTCCAAATTAACACGTTTTATTTTAAAGTTTTAGCTTGGGAAGATACGATTTTGCCTACACAGGACAAAATGTTAGTCACATCGAATGATATTGCAGTTACTTTTTTATTCTTATTTGTTATTGATAATAATAATAATAATAATTGGATGATTTGTTTAGTGCCGTTTTTGTGAAAAATCACCCCAAGGGCGGTGTACAAATATTAGTACATATTCTTTATCTAATTATTACATGATATTACATGTATTAGAAGGTTATTGGTAAAAGAAGATATGGTATTTATTTGAAATAATAATGGCTTTTTTTAAATCTAGAACCGGAGAACAGATTTAAAAAATGACCGAATAAAGCAAAATTCTACTCGGGTACTGTAATTATCGATAGTAATTATTTACATTTTTCAAATGTTTATAGTTATTTACAATGTTTCAAACTTTTCCGTAAATGTGACTTTCTCGTGACAGTTTAATCAGGTTTGTTTTTCCAAAAACCCTCAATTCTCAAATAGATATATTATATTTTGTATTTCTAAAACATTATTGGTAATCGGGAATAGTCACGGTACGCCGCTGGCACAGCCTCCTGCCTGGTCCATCCGCATACAGCGGCAGCGGCAGAAACTCTCGCCTCGGGCACTTGACATATTAAAGTACCACATAAAGCTCGACTTACTATCCACCTCGTAAGCTGGTTCTTTCGCCCCGGTCTCAGGAGTTAAAGGGGGACAGAGCGAAATAATCCACTCTTTTTTACTTTGCAACTTGTTTTCCAACGCACCGCGCACTCGCTACTCACTACCTGCGAGGAAATAATACACATACCTTTACCTTACCAATACAGCCAGCTGCAACAGCGCCAACAGTCGGCGGTTGCCCAGTCGGCGGCCGCCCGCCAAAGCGAACGTATGTCTGTACATCCATTGCACACAGTCAATATATATTTTTTATTTACGTTATTTGAAAATGCCGCGTGTGTTTGGCTCTTACGATTCAGGAAGCCAGTGACTCTTACTCACTTATAGATTCCCCGGGGCAGGTTTCTTGCAAAGACGGTGCCGGCGAACTGTTTGCACCTGTGAAACCCCCTTCCATTAAATGCAGTGGTGATTGTGATGTGTCAAAAGTTGGTGTACTGACGAATTTTCAACCGCGAAGAAAACAACGTACGAAGCTCGCAACGCTTTCATTCAGGAAGGGTTGGCTTCGTAACGTTCGCGGAATTATATTATTAGCTAATCTCACTACGGAACAGAAAGCAGTCAGCGTTTTCTTTTATATCTGTGTAATTGCAATAAGTTCAAACGGGTGAATATTTATATTATAATTGTGTCTGCATTCTCCGCGATATGGAATAACATTCGTCTAGGATGGAATAAATTCTGCTTGACCAACGCCTCGGAGTATGGAGGGAGCAGTCCTGAAGGCCCCCGGGGGATGGGGGCCGGGGGGGCTGTAGGCCGCAGGGAGGGTGGAGGCCACAGGGAGGGCGGAGGCCCTCCCGGATCAGCAAACACATCGGCCACGAGCTGTATTGCAAAGGGACACCCATTCATACTATTACCTGGAATCTCAAGCAACTGAAGATTGATCTATTGCTTAGGACAGTATAATTTAAACATGGTATTTGAGAAATTGAGTGATCGTTTTTTTTCAATTAATACCGCTCGATCGAAGCCCATCGTGCACATTGGGGAGTGCGCGTGATGTTGAAACACATTCTGAGCACTACCCCGGCAAACGGGTCCCTACCCAACGGTCGAGTCATGGCAGGAGTGGCGGGCACGGCCAGCGCGGCCAGCAACAGGCCCGACAGCGCGGGAGACCGCCCCGAGAGAGACGTGCAGTCCAAGAACGAAGACAAGAGAGAATTTACCAAAAACGACTCCAAAGATGGAATGAACGCGAGAATAGAGGGAAGAAACGACCCCCCTACGAGAGAAGTGGGAAGCGGCAGAGGGGATGGACTAGGAGTCAGGACCGATGCGAGAGGTGATCTGAGAGAAAGGGAAAGAAATGAAAGGGCAGAGCACCTCTACAGAGACACCTCCCTATCAGGCAGGCTCGATTATTCAACGCGAGAAGCTCACGGAGGAGACGTATCGCCGAGGGAGCTTCCGAGCAAACCACCAGATTCTAGGAACGATCTGTCCTCGAGAAATGTTCTGATTAATAGAATAGAGTATCACTCGAGAGAACCACCGACAAATGTTTCCGCAAGAGATTACCGGGGAGAGTACAGAGGAGACCTCACGCCGCGAGAGCACGCCAATAAAATGGAACAGTATGGACATCACAGGTATCAAAACACGGGAATGAACAGATCTAGGGATCCAAACCACAGCCAGTTAAGTGTTAATGCGGTCCAACGGCTTCCACAACACCAACCATTGAACATTTCTACGTTGAACTCTTCGAAGCACTCCCTCGGGGGTACTTCCAGCAGCGCGAGCCCAGGTGGACGGGGACACAAGTACCCCAACGGAGGGCTCAACATATCGCGAGTAACGACAGGTGGGCGCGGCGTAGGGGGAGCTGGGGGCTTCGCCACCCTAACACCTGCCAGCCTAGTTCCCGCCAACGTATCTAGGTTCATGAACCGCTCCAAGGAAGTGGGCATCAAGGAGATGCTGACTTCGCTAGGCCTGCTGTGCCTGGTCAGTCTCCTACTCGCCCTGTTGTCTCTGATCTTCCTGCTGAAGATATCTCCCGTGACATCCACGGACATTCGGGAGCTGCTGCGAGCCGAGCAGCTGTCAGTGATAAGTGCCGAGGAGTATGTGGTGGTGTACGAGGTGACGTTAGCCCTTTGCGCGCTGACCCTGTCCCTGAACTTGTGCTGTCTCTTGGTGTGTGCAATACAATTCTTGTTCGCTGTAAAGTTAGTGAACTCGCCGAACGGAGGAGGTGGCAGGTGCGTAAATTCCGTTAAACTTATAGTCAATTAGGGGGATCGCTTTTTGTGACTCTGTATAAATATTATGCGCATGTGTGTTTGTACATATTAATCTTTTTTTACCACTGAAATTTTACGTTTCGTTTATTTACAGGTGTGAATCGAATACACCTACATATTATATGTATGTATACAATTTAATTCTCCATTACTACTAATTCATTGATTCATAATAATATAATGATGCCATTTTCAAGTGTGTTTTTGTCTTACAATTGTTTCAACAAACTATACAGTTAGGTACATCATAGAGATTGCAAGTGCGGAATTGTAACTGCCAAGACAGTTAACTAATCATATTATTATCATAATAACAACAGTTTTGGAATTTGACAGCGGTCAAAATGACATAAATCGATCGATCTTAATCGGTATATTAACCCTTAACGGGTATATATGGGTCAAAGCAGCCCGCACTAACCTTTGATCTACCATAAGTCAACAGTCGTTCGATATTCCCAGTATGCACACGCCCAGCCAGCGCCTGGTATTCTGCAGTCGCACAGAACACATAACATGCGTTCTCGACGGAAATTTTCAGAGTTACATATCTTCACGGTCAGATTATTTGACCCATATACTTATCCTAATTGTTTTGTACCTTTTGTGTGAATAGTCTTATTATTGATTAATTTAAAGCCAGTTTTTATTATTCAAATTATACACTGCATAAGTAATAACTCTGTTCTAATTAGACCCATGTATACCATTTACGTAGTTAGTAATACCAGTTAAGTGTTAATTTAATGTTAACAAACGGTTACCAGTTTACAATACTAACTTGTGGCTTATCAAACCCAGTCATAGAGAAATAAATCATGTGCATTGTAATAACAACTAGTATGTTGGATACCATAATAATAACTTCGTTATCGGGGACGCGGTTATGTCTGGGATTATAAAATATTTTTTGTACATTGCAGTGCGATCACCGGTACATCATTTGCTGGTCTGATTGTAAAACATCATTGTTGTCATGCAATGTTTCTGCCATTGTCTTCAGCTTGCTATTATGTTCTTAGTTCTTAGAATGTCGATACAAATGCTTCAGACTAACTGATGAAGCCGTCTGGATTGATTCCAGGTGTAATATTTTCTCTCGTCCTTTTCCATGTTTACTGAGGACCCCGGAGGGGTCATCACAAAATCAGGGCCGACCTGCATTCGTCGCTTTGCTTTGCAGCATTCAGTATACTCCAATTTCTGTCATTTTCTAAACACTTATTACTTGTGCCCACATTCTTCAATGATAAGCGTATTATAAGTGTGGGCATTGTATTTCCTATATCCAGTTTGCCTGCAATCCCCGATGACTCAGGTTAGGAGGATTATAGCTTATCATCTCAGACCATCCCTCATAAACATTATGTAGGCGTGAAAAGTCAACTTCTTCTCCCACGTGCTTTCTTCTTTGAACCACTTATCTTCGACTCAAGAGCTTACATCGATATTTATGAGATTCTAAAATCTTATATTTCCTTACGTTGTCATCTAATTGATTATTCATTAGGGGGTTAATGATAAGTAATATGAAATTTGTGTGTAATTATTCAATATAAAAAAGGCAGGCTTAATCATGTCCTAATTGTTGAACCGTGACAGAAGAATTAAGAGTCGTAAACACTCGTCAACGCTGTTGTTTGTCTGCGAGTACCACATACTCTCAATATAAACCAACGTCATGAATTTTACAACACGGTGTTTAAAACCTGAACTTTATTAAATTAACTATTTTCTATGGAGAGCTTTGACATATTCTATAATACAATATGCCAAAATATCTGTTCAATATCTTTCGATCGTTCAATAATATAAAAGCGTTGAATTTCGGCGATGTAGATTAGTTTAGCTAACTAGTAATTTGATCAAATAAAACTGAATATTACCAGTTTGTTTGTTATCTAACTAGCTTACCTTTTTAAAGCATTTAATTATAAGCTTCTATGACTATGTTCAAAAAACACCTCTAGAAAAAGCCGTCAGGCTCTCCTAGTTTTGTATGCGCTCCGGGCAGATGTGACAGGTCTTGATTATCCCATGAAACTCCTCTCATTCCTGCTTTCCTGAGCAGATCAAAACTCGTTTACCACAATTGAATAGTGTGAGATCAGATTCACTTCCCTGTTCCTTCCATTGTTAGTGGCTTGCTGAATACAGTCAGCAGTCATGATACACCCAACAGCCGCTGCCGTCAAGATAGCGGTCGTTGACGCTGCCTAGCCCATGCCGTAACCTAAATCCTAACCTATGGCGCCAAGATCTCATGTTCTGATGCTCACAGCCACAAGTTGAAATAAACTAGACATTACCATGGATTAGATGAACTAAAAAATAAATAAAAATACGAAATTTAAGAAAACAGTTCATCTTCTTTAATTGTGTCATAGTTTTTGTGGAAATCCACTTACGGCCATTCATGCACGCGGTGACAGTGTTACTTTTATTCTACAATTTCACTGGGCGATATCTAGCTGTCGGAAATCGATACACGTATAATGATTAAACATCTAAAATGGGCATTAAAGCTAAACATGAATTGACATACTATTATGTAAATGCATTATGTTTACAATCCTATGTCCGATAATAATCATAAGTCATGTCATGAGTTTACGACAGCATTTGAGGTGAGAATAAATACTACAAATAGCGACTATCTCGATGTAGCTTGTGGTAAAACGTAAAATGGATATGCAAATTTCCAAGCGACTGTGGGATGAAATTATATTTTGCATTTTATGGGAATCTACTACTCGTAAAATGCATTGGAAGACACTGAATAATATTACCGCATTTCAGTGTAACGTTTCATTACATTCTGTTTATTACCAATACTCTTTTAACGAGTGTTATAAATTTCTAGTGATTGATATTCTACCCCCTTATCAGCTACAACAGTAAACTCAATCTAAAAACAAACTTCTCATTTACACATCGACAATCCGACCAAAAGTAACATACGCATAACCCATATGGGCTACTTCAAATACAGAAAGGCTACAATCATTCCAGAATGCATTGCTCCGACCATTCACCAAAAGTCCTTGGTTCGTCAGGAATAGCATAATTGTCCTACTAAAAAGTAAAAATTCCGCCACTCCGAAAACATATAATAAATATATCCAAAACATTTTACTCCAAATTAGAATCGAACTCGAATCCCTCCATATCCTACCTCGGCCGCTGGACCCACAGCACCGACCCCTCCGTCTGCGCCCAAATTCCATCATATACCCTCCATTACCTTAGTGAGCTTAAAGATAAGATTACCATTAGCAATTATAAAACACATAAAACACAGTTTACGATTCTTTAAAATAAAAATAAATAAAAGCCCTACAGTAGCAATAAGCAGCCCGCTCACTAGGTAGAGAATATTATCTCCACATTTATGCACCTCTAACCACAGTTGACACAGGAAGAGGGAGAAATGTTTCCTGGCACTGTACACAAAAAAATTACATTACGATATATATGATTGATATTCTATTAAATACGGGCATTGTTTTCTATCGATTGCAATGTACAGTTTGTCCACTTCCTTGCTTTTGTTATGGTTAATCAATTTTCTTTTTCTTGAACACAATCATGACGTTTTAACCTTGGCCTTAAGCAAGACAGTAATATTATTAAGTGCAGCAAAATACGTCTTTCGTGTGAAAATTTTATGTAGGTAGGTACTCTAAGTCCCACACTATCGCCATTGAAAGGGATATCTAATATCTGTGCTTTTGAAGGGTAACGCAACGTGTACAGTACGAGTACAGATACTGGCGTTTTGAAAAAGTGTGTGAATACGGATCTAGAAATGGTTCAGAGTTGAGATAATTGTGGAGGAATTATAAATACCTCACGATACATTATTTTTCAACATCCCAAAGATTCTAAACATAAACGTTTAATGAAATTCGTCTGGAAAATTTTATAGGGCATTTGTCAGCCTCTAGAAAAATGTTTACTTACTATAATACCTTACTTATTAGTACCAATCATATTTTCGGAATACAAACCTTCAAAGATTCACGGTCGAATGCAAGTGACTTTGGAATGATAAAATTGTCTTTATGTGTTATGTTTGGGGGCGTGAACCGAGATTATTATCAGAGAGAAGAACGATGTTTTACAAACAATTATTAGGTACCTAGATTTTCTAAAAATACTCACGTCCATTAAGGCTAGCCGTGCACTAGACAGCCAGATTGCCGCAGCCAGGTTGTGGCTGCCAATAGATGTTCAAATTTGTATAAAAATGTATTCGAGCGAACGCACTAGGCAGCTAGATATCGTTGGTTGCGGGAGCCAGTCGAAATATGACGATAGGCAGCCAAGTGCGACGTATGGAAATGTATTGATAACGGCTAATACGTTTTGATCCGCCGAAAGACATAACATAAAAAATCTTTAAATTGAACGAGTTCTACTGATAAACATCTGAATGGCCCATATTGTAATACACTATCAGATGAACAAGTAGTATCTAGCTAGTAGCTACCTTAACAACCCAACATTTAATTTATACGAGTATAATATACTATCTCGTTCTATGAATTATGTTTAATTATGAATGGTTCATTTACTTCTTACGGTAAAAGTGACCTTTTGTGAAATATTTTCGTAGATACTTTGCCATAAAAAAACGTCCTTCAGTAAAAATACGAATTTAGTACAAAACTGCAATTTTCGGGCAGGTACATGGCGCCTTAGGGCTATTAAGATTTACGGCTCCTTTCGCTATTGTTAATATTTTTAGTGCCACTTATTGAAATTTCCCACCATTCATATTACTTACTTGTTGTACTTTGTGCCATGCGATTTTTTTCAAAATTAGACGCCTTTCGTCTTTGATTTACGACAGATTTAAGGCGATATCTTTGAAATCTTGATTCTTAATGGTCCAAAATAATCCCTATGATATATTCTGATGTCTTGAATCGGTTCCATGACAATTTAACACACGTATGAATTGTACACTTTTTAAAAATAATTTAAAGTTCGAAAAAAAACTACTCCGAAAACCTAATCAATCTTTCTTTTTTTTATCATAGGTTAGATAATGTTTTAAATAAATAAATTATTAGGTTAGATTAGGTTATCGAGCTAGTTTTGTTTTCCTACTTTAAATGACTTGTTACTTTCAAAAAGAGTGCTGATTCGGTGACCGGATAAATCAACACATGTATGAATCGGCAAACATTTCAAAAGTGATATAAAGTCATTAAAAGTAGAAATAAAAACTAGCCCGAAAACGATTAATTATAATAATGATCAATTATAATAATTAATAATAATTAAGGAAAATTATAATAATTAATAATAATAAAGATAAATTATAATAATTAATAATAATAAAGATAAATTATAATAATTAATAATAATGATTAATTATAATAATTATAAACCATCATTATTATTATTTTTTACATGAATACCACACAAGAGTCCCATCTACTCCCAACCGTCTGGAGCCAGTGAGACCATGGCATCTCCAATTGGGGAATGTTGTGAGCTTTTCTATGCTGAATGGTGGTCTTTCACCAGGGCGATGCAGAGTATCTTCCACTCTGGAACGTGCGCAAATATACTATATATTATTTTTAACTTAATTAATTGTGAAACACCACAAATTAATTAAATAAAATTTACTTGCGCATGCCGGGATTTGAACCCGCGACCTTCGGATTCGTAGTCAAGAGCCTTACCCCTCGACCATGGAGGCCGTCATAATATTTAATAATAATAATGATTAATTAGGTTAGTTAGATGGATTATGTTTTCGGGCTAGTTTTTTTTCGTACTTTAATGACATTTAATGGCACTTTTTATCTTTTTTTTACATTTAACGGTACACTTTTTATCTTTTATTTTTTTTTTTTTTTTTTGATTCATACGTGTGTTTATTTATCCGGTCACCGAATCGGCATTAAAAGTAATAATATAAAGTCATTTAAATTGGGAAAACAAAATAGCCCAAAACCTGATCCAACCTAACCTAGTTTAATGTTTTTTTAAAGATCTATATGTTTCACTTCTGGGAGTAGTGACACACGTTGGCCTAAATTCTTTATAATATGACAAAATTATTTGTGCAAGCTCTGATCATCATCATTCAGATAAAAAGCGCCTTTTTACATAATTTTATTGTTTTTTTCTTTGTCGTGGTTTTCTAAAACGATCTCTCTTCGCAAGTTTAGTCGCGGTTACGCATACTCGTATCTACCTCGTGCGACAATCCTATCACCTGCCAGAGTTAGACTGTCCGTTTCTATTGACCTATCCATATTACCTTGCCCCGCCATTCCAGACAACACCACTTCCACTACTCGCATTGGTTTACACTCATTTACAGCGTTGCTATCTCTTCAATGGTTGCAGTCTTGGCCATCGATACTTGATAGTTATTTTTTATGGTTATGACAGGGAATGTAAATTCAAAGCGAATAGTATTCCGAGTGTTTAACTGTTTATGATGCCATTCTTCGTATCTCGTGACTCGTACTTCATTAAAATGAACCAGCTTGCGGCCTAAACATTGTACGTACAACCATTTCCAACTTGGAACGGATCTAATCAAAAACGAATCTTTTATGTTTCATTTTTTTTATACTAAAATTAATTAACATCGGGCCCATTGTGTGGTTCTACATTCCCGTTAGCATTTATTAGCTGTTAGTAATCTGCATAGCCAAAAGAGAAACGTCACTTTATCTAGAGGTTAAGAGTGAAAAAAATCTTTAAAAAACAAGTATGGAATTATTAAACTAGACTCGCTGATCTCGTTTATATGGGTATGGATACTAAAATACTCCCCTTTAGCTTAAATATCTTTAAAAATATATATTATTTTATGTAAATCAAATTGAATAATGTTATTATTAAATTCTGCAAGTATTTTTATTGTGACAGCTGTTTCAGTGTTTAAGGCCATTTTCAAACTGCGGTTAATCCACATTGTGACAACTTATTTATGATTTCATTTACTCCCCCCCCATTATAATTTGGACGGATTTTTAAAAATAATGATTTATTATCGGTAACACCGATTTAGTCAGAAAATAATTAAAATCTCTATTCTGTGAGGTTTTTACATTTATAATGTGTTTCGCCGTATTTAAATGATAATGTTTTCTTAAGGCGATGGAACGGGAATTAACGCAAAATCATGTGTTTTTGGTTTGAGAATTTGATGGTCTAAAAATATCATAGATGATTTAATTAAATAATGCAAGTAGTACATACCTTGGCCTTTCGTTCAACAGGGCATTTTTTTGGTGCATCTTTTTATAAGCCTAGAAAAAAATAAAGTATCAAACATTAAAAAAATGTTTAAAGCGCAAACCCTCCTACTTACAAACCCCTTTTCCGATATTGTCGTATTGTTCATTGTGGTAAATTAAGTTTTTTAGAATATGACTGTAAAAATATTGCTAATTATATGTGAGCTTTACAGAATAGAATAAAACACGCATTTTGGTGACGGTTTTTTTTGTGTAAATTGTAACATGCAGCCGATGTTAAGCGGGAATCTCAACCTTGTCGCCACCTGCATAAAGAGCGCGTGATTTCGTTGGAATTTTAGTCGGTGAATCGCCTTAATTGAGTTATTTAAATATGTTATATTGTTTTGATAATGTTAACATACGGAGAAGTGGTGAATATATAATTTTCCTTACTTTATTCATTAATGTTATATTGGGATCATTCGTTCGTTTATTAATTTCTAATTGTTCAAGTAAATTTAATCTAAGACCCCTTCTTTCTCTATATAAAGGTTTAGGCCCGTTGTTGTCAAGCGGGACGTGATTATTCACCAAGAGATGTTCTGCGAATTTTGAAAAAGTGCTTTGGTTTTTATAACATCGTATGTTCTCTCCTGCCTGCCCGATATAGGTAGCGTTGCAGTCGGCGTGGTCACATTTTAATTCTTATTTCCCACTATTATTAAGTTTAGGATTTTTACTTTTTTGGTTTTTTAGGCTTGTTAAATATCATGTAAGGAATATTGAGGATCAAACCCCCAAAATATCAAAAAGATTTGGTGAAACTGTGTCCATGGGATCTCCATTGTTGAGGATTATTGCGAGGTTGAAGGGAGTGGGGGAGGGAAAAGAGAAGGTTGGGGAGTATCTGGTAATTCAGATCAGGTCAGAAACCATACCTAGCTAAAAGAAATTAGAGCAACCCCTATTTTCTGAATATTCATTTCTCACCAAGGCAAGGTGAATCGCAATGGTCTTCCACTCTGGAACGAGGTGTAAATATGACGATACTCTATATATTTTAATTCAGCCGGAGATAGTCAGTATTTACGCAATTTATGTGAGTAAACTGTATGTTTGCTAGAGATCTCTAGCCTCAAGCATCAGATCGCCGCATATTTAGTAAATTGCCATAATAAAATACGTCCGTAATTAGTGGTCAAGTTGAAGTTTTAACTGTTACGTACTCTTGCATCACGGCCCTCGTTTCATTATGCGGGCTCGAAAAACACGAAAAACCGCTTCTGGTAACACTGTTAGAATCTGCGTCGTCTCTCTTAGGCGCTGAATGGGAGATAGAAACATTGACACCTTTCCTAGCCTGCTGCGGCGCGCGGCGTATCGCAAGGTTCTGCTACGGGTCCGGGCTCCGGGCCCGGGCTCCGGATGCCACGAGACGGTGTGGACCGTTACTTTACGGGGAAAGATCCGATGGCTTTGCCCATTTGAGATGAAGTGGAGAGAATACAGGTTATGCGGGTTTTAACAGGCGCTGGGTGCCCGGCGAGCTGCTCGCTGGCCGCAGCTCCGGAGTGACATTCTTCACGGAATATGAAAGAATAAAAACGGACACGTTTTAGCAAAAGGAAGCCGTGGCGGTCCCCCAGCTCGGCTCGAACCACTCGATTGCTCGGTCAACACTCTCCACTGTCAACAAGGCTCGAAGATACCGAGCGGCGTACTCTTCCACCTATCTATCTATCTATATCTTGTCTTGCTCACACTCCTTGCTTCACTCACATTCATTCACACTCTTCTCTTATACCAACTCTTAATTCACCCACTCACTTTAGGTCTTTCAGGGGCGTTACTGACAATGCTTTTTATTTTTACTAAAATACTATTTCCTTTCTTAAATTACGCGTATTATCTGCATTTGTATTTTTCTGTGATCTACTACCAAATTACTCTAATTTCCAACCCATTTATATTCTTTCTTTACCGGTTTCTCTGTTTTTCCATCTGACATTCCTATTTTGCCTCCAATGATCCATTTATCAAAACAAGTGCTTTTGTTTAATCCGTTCTTAAAACACATTTTCTTAGAAGAAACCTACTTCCATTCATTAAAAGAGTTAAGAATCTTGTATTTCTTCAACCAACCCATTCAAAGTTACTTAAAATCTCATTTCAACTTTAATCCATAACAAAAACACATGTGATATATGATCGCATAGAACATAATTTAAGTGCCTACCGTGATAAAACATATTATACACATTACAAGAGTTAAATTATAAAACTGCTAGACATAACGAAAAATACTTTTATGGCCGCGTACGCAGCGTTACGGAGTGATTCCGTTATTAAATAACTTTGAAAGGCTTAATTTTATTTCTTAATTATTCGTCTGCATCAACCTGCTTCAATAAATTACACTTCTTATTGGTAGGAATTTTTAAGAATGCGTTTCTTTATAATTAATTGGTCGTTAATTTAGTAATTTATTGACCTAATCAGATTTCAAACTAGTTTAGGAGCATAAACAATTAAATGCTGTAGGGAAGGTCAACTTTCACATATTCTGATCTGGACTGTATCCTTGTGTGCGGCAGCGTTGCCATGTCTAATGAGAAATCCCTAGATCTAGGGAGAAACGGATAGTTTCAGGGAGAGAGGGAGTTTTTGCTAAAATTTACCGTAAACTAAACAACGTACCCCTTTTTTACCAAAAGCGTAAAGATTCCGACAGTCGTTTTATGCATTCCATCTGTGAGTAAGCGCACCTGAAACGGCTGAACAACAGTATTCATTTTCAATTAATGGTCTGTGTCTATGGTTTAATGAAAAGGCGGGAATTCTTTCATTTAGTTTTTCAAGGGAAATAAATATTTAATTTTAAAGGCGGTCTTAAGGCGTTCTTATACAAATTTTTTTTTCGTCCAGTTTTCACGTAGATTTTCTTTATCTATGGAATTTTCTATAGAATTTTCCATAGAAAAAAAAAATTCATGGGCAATCTGGATGAAAAAAAGTATCGTATAACAATGTCTTTAGGCGATACTTTTTTATGGATGAATTTTTTTCATTCTATAAAAAATTCCATAGAAAAAGACAATCCACGTGAAAACTGGGCGAAAATAATGATCGTTTAAAAACGCCTTTAGACGATGTTTTTTTTTCATTCACATTTGTCATGGGTTGTCTTTTTCAGTGGAAAAAGTATGAAAATTAGGACGTGCCTTACTTTTTCGTAGAGTTTAAGATGGCAGACATTATGTCGGGATCCGCTGTTGTCTACATCTGTTTTGTGGAAATTTTGACGTTTATTTATTTTTATATTTATTATATTGATAGGAAAACACTATGTGTTTATTACTGTTCAGTATTGTGGTTTAAAGTATATTTTTGATGATATTTTTAAAAGTAAATAATACGCGAACACATTGTCGAGTTTAGCGCGCTTTTTTTGACCGCTGTCATTCTTTTAAGTAACTTTAATGTTACCTATTTTGTGGAGATGTTGCGTCTTTATTTAGGAATATAATTTAAAACATTGTCAAAAAGATTAAATGTAGATTAGACTGTGTTTAAAATAATCGCGAACGCGTGTTTCTGTTCGGAATTGTGAATTTCGCGGATATTTTTTAAATAATTTTTTGACATTTTGTGTGCTGCTATTTTTGAACGATTAAGTACCATCCCAAAATATTCTTTCTTCATAATGACAACTATATGTGCAAATCTGTACAAAATTGTAGGTATGAAAATAATGATCGTGTAAAGCAAATATTTTCTCTATGGATCCCGATATCGTTCCCATTTTAGAATCGGTATGAAAAAAAGTATCGTCTAAGAACGCCTCAAGATGTTCTTCAAAATTCCATAGAAAAAGACAATCCACGTGGAAACTGGACGAAAAAAATGATCGTCTAAGAACGCCATAAGAGTTGATTTATAGTTTGGACCAATAGGGACCAATTTACTTTGTGAGCAGTGTTACAAAGTGTAATATTGTCATATTGAACGTGATTGTCTACAATCTAGGGATTTTTTTTTTGACATGGCAACACGATTAGAAGAGAGTACATCTATGTATGAACGCAGCATGCGGTGGTATGCACTGCACGCAGCATGTGATAGTGATTGTGCAGTCACGTGTCGATAGATCGTGTTGTATGAAGCAATGCAGTTTTTGTAACCGCCCACTCTCGTACTGCATTTGTATAAAGATCGGATAACATTGCTTGTAAACCATGGCCACTAAGCCACAATGAAATGAAGTGTTAGTGATCCGAAACATGCATCATTCTTTAGACGGAAAATGGGCGGTTTGGCCGCGAACTGAGTGTATTTACCTCATAAAACTATTCATGACGCAACCACGAGCGGAACACCAGTTATGAAATAATATACGTTGAATTAGAATTTTAAATTAAAAACGAATCTTTTGATTGACGAGATAAATGCCAACGCTTTGTTGTAAAATTTATACAAAGCACGTAATTTGCACGAGTCCCGCTATTTTTCGTTTTTTTTCAAGTTTTTACGATAACTCGCACGTTTTAGAGATGCTCGTTAAAATTGAAAATGACTGAAATTGAGTTCATTCATAGGAAAATACAAGGCGTCCGTTGTTTTAGATTTGTGATCTTTTCACACTAGAGATGTTATCTTTAATTAACTAAGCCCTATTCTTAATGTGCCGTTAACTAGTGTTTCCTCTTGCCAGTTACACGAGTTGAAGTTCCTAACTACGAGTACTTAATTCAAATTCGTTTATAATGTTTATAATGTTTATATGAATATGAGTTAGAAATAAATCTTTAACCATGTATTGTGGGTGAACTAAGAATGCACGAATTGTGTGTGTGTGTTATATATATATTTAATTTATTATATTTTATTCGGGAAAACTTACAGTTCTATATACATTTTTGACGTATTCTAGTATCATAACATATAGTTCTATATGAAATATGCGCTCGAATTTTAAATAAAACGCTCGAAAATGAGCGTGCCAATATAAATAATGTTTAAGGCGTAAGCGATCGTTTAAAAAATATTTTATAAAACACCACATACATATTTAGAATAGAGCGAAAAAGACTACCTGCTTAAGAAGCATTTAAAGAAACGCTGTTTTTTTTCATGTTAAGTAACAGAACCACAAGTGTTATTTATATATTTCGGAGCATCATACTTTGCGATTTTTTTTCTATCGACGGAATTTCATACGTATGTGTAATTATTTTTTTGAACTAGGATCATAGACCTGAGGAAGCGACTCAACGATGGTTAACAGGAGTTTATTTATTTGTAGGTATAACTGTAAAGCTTATGATTAAATTTGCACAATATAAATGAGAATACGAGATAACAAGTAATATGAATTGAGTACGGAACAAAGGTAGATAATCTAATCTAGCCAAACAGGAAAAGAATGATTCCATTAGGGAAAAGCGGCGACTATACAGGATATGTAGATGTCACTACTGTCGCCGTGCTTCGGGTGTTTGACGGCAGTCGATATAGTAAATCTCACTGGCCAGTTCAGCAGATCGCTGCAGATCTCTTCAGTTTGTTCGAATAACCGAGTTCTTCCCAACCTTCCCCTACCTACCTACAAAAGTAGAAAACAAAACATACCTTAATCTTCTTTGATGTTTGATATTATTATTCCACTTCTCAGATTTAAATTATACTTCTGTATATACTCGTATAGTTAGATTTGTTAAACTTTGCACCCTGACCGTTATACTGGATAAGTCGGTTCACTTTGACATCTAGCATCTGTCAATTCAAATATGGTACGTAGCGCGAAGACGGAGCGGACTCTGCATTTATTATCATGGATTCATTGAACTACCTAAGGGTCCGAGATTCGTAAAAGTAACTTAAATATATATTAGACATATATATATTTATTATTTTTATAAACAATAATTATTAATCTAAAACACTCATCCAAATTGAAAAAAACCTTCGGAGCAAAGATAAATGTCGCCGGCAGGACTCGAACCCGCACCCTTCTAATGTCCGGTCAGATGCTCTACCGTTGAGCTACGTCGGCTTATCGCAAACCCGCTAAGTTAATCAATATATACTAGTGTTCCATTCAATAATTACTGTTTTTATTATATTTTCACCTGTAAACAACCAACTTTATTAGTATGAGAGAGGCTTGTAACGGCTAAATCCCTCAAATAGATGGCGTCGAGGACAAATTATGTCTACATTTATTGGTGAAAAAGAGCTTTGACTTAAATATTTATTAATTGATAAACTAAGTTTCGCAAAAACTTAAGACAAGATTTTTGTGCATAGCGCAAAGGGTAACAATTATTATTTTATAAACAATAATTATTAATCAAAACACTCATCAAATTGAACTGGGCAAGATAGAAATGTCGGCAGGACTCGAACCCGCACCTTCTAATGTCCGGTTAAGATGCTTACCGTTGAGCTACGTCGGCTTATCGCAAACCACTTAAGTTAATCAATATATACTAGTGTTCCATTCAATAATTACTGTTTTTATTATATTTTCACCTGTAAACAACCAACTTTATTAGTATGAGAGAGGCTTGTAACGGCTAAATCCCTCAAATAGATGGCGTCGAGACAAATTATGTCTACATTTTATTGGTGAAAAGAGCTTTGACTTGAAATGTCTAAATTAAATAAATGTCGCCGGCAGGACTCGAACTAATAAATAAAGTTACTAATAAAGTTGGTTGTTTACAGGTGAAAATATAATAAAAACAGTAATTATTGAATGGAACACTAGTATATATTGATTAACTTGGCGGGTTTGCGATAAGCCGACGTAGCTCATCGGTAGAGCATCTAACCGGACATTAGAAGGGTGCGGGTTCGAGTCCTGCCGGCGACATTTATCTTTGCTCCGAAGGTTTTTTTCAATTTGGATGAGTGTTTTAGATTAATAATTATTGTTTATAAAAATAATAATTGTTACCCTTTGCGCTATGCACAAAAATCTTGTCTTAAGTTTTTAAGAACTTTAGTTTAACAATTAATAAATATTTGACAAGTCAAAGCTCTTTTCACCAATAAAATGTAGACATAATTTGTCTCGACGCCATCTATTTGAGGGATTTAGCCGTTACAAGCCTCTCTCATACTAATAAAGTTGGTTGTTTACAGGTGAAAATATAATAAAACAGTAATTATTGAATGGAACACTAGTATATATTGATTAACTTGGCGGGTTTGCGATAAGCCGACGTAGCTCAACGGTAGAGCATCTAACCGGACATTAGAAGGGTGCGGGTTCGAGTCCTGCCGGCGACATTTATCTTTGCTCGGAAGGTTTTTTCAATTTGGATGAGTGTTTTAGATTAATAATTATTGTTTATAAAAATAATAATTGTTACCTTTTGCGCTATGCACAAAAATCTTGTCTTAAGTTTTTAAGAACTTTAGTTTATCAATTAATATATATATATTTATTTACTTTTTTAAGAATATAACTTCATAATAATAATACATTAATAAACAATAGGTACGTATGTAAACAATGTCATTTACGTGATAAAACGCGTTAAAAATATTATTATTGCTTAAGGGTGAAAGAGGGACGTCGGAGAGTTATTATTTATTAATTCAAAATAATGATAGTATTATTACGCAATACGATGAACATAATGTTTTTTAAATAGAAAAATATTTATTAAATATTTTATAAATTTACATAGGCTTATCATTTATCAAAATATAATTAGAAATATTACCTTTTCTAAGCCCATGCAAATTTAAAAAAATAACGTAATAAATATTTTTGTCTTTAAAAACGCCATGTTTATCGTATTGAACAATAATATTACCATTATTTTGAATTAATAAATAATAACTCTCCGACGTCCCTCTCCCCGTTAAATAATCGATGGAACATAAGGTAATTATACTATATTTATAGCTTTTCAGATATCATAGATACAGAAAAAATACCAATTGTTTTGTTTTAACATTTATATTTTTGGCTCCAACGAAATCCACGTTATAAAACGTCAAGTCAGCGGAAGTCTCAGCGAAGTCATATTAAAAAAAAAATAGTGTGGAATTCAGTAAAAATAAATACAGAAATTGCGAGCCGGAGATTTTTATTTAGTGACGTCATGAGCTAGAAAACCGGATTTGATTATTTTATTGTTAAAAAACTATTTCGTTTTCTTAGTAGATACATCTATCAACACCATTTTTTTTCAATCCGTTATAAAATGCGTGCAAGTGGCCCATTATCTTGAAGCTGAATTTGTGACTAAAGCAACAGAAATTCTCGAATAATGAGCTCTGTCATTATTACATATGCCCAGCATTTTCCATCTTGAATTTCTGGGCCAATACAACTATTTTCAGCTTGCAACAAGTTTGAAAAAATTAATTTAATTGTAAAAAAATAAGACATGCTTTAATAAAAGTTGAAATTCGGGCGAGATCGAATGGTAGATAAGGTAAAATGTGGATTTCTTTACTGTAGGAAGTTTTTATGCATCTCATTTCACTGAACTTTGGATGTTCAAGTGCATTCCCAAGCTTGTTTTTTCAATTAGAGTCCATCCGTTTAAGTACACACAGGCAGGACAGGTGCTTTTAGTTTGAACGTTTGGAAATTTACCTGGCAGGGCAAGACAAATTGCCTCAAATTCCAGCAGAAATTTAATTTCTAAGTCAGATTTTGAATGGATATTTTTTACCATTAACCTTACCTTTGTCGTTTTTTTCTTAAGAATGTTATATTATTTATTTCTGGGGTCTTATATTAAAGAATGGCGTCTACCCATATTATCAGTGAAGAGATAATTCACAAATGTTCAAAATCACACTTCTCAATTTGAAACGATTAATAATTTTTCCCTGTAAATCGAATAATATTCAGTTTCACTTGTGTTTCATTTAGTGGACCATTTTTATTTACATTGGAGTAACAACTGACTTGCAGTTCATAGTGGCTGAAAAGCTGTGCCTACCCTAAAAAAAACGAACCATTAAAAATATATATAATAGAAAGATACGATAAATTTCTGATAATAAAATTTTATGAAAATCAATTTAATAATGTTAGTATTAAGTTCTGAAAATATTTTAGATTTTTTTATTATTGTGACAGCTGTTTCGACGTTCAATACCATTTTAACTCTGTGGTCAGGCCACGTTGGGACGACTTATTTATATGATTCTATTTACCCCTGCCAAATTTCAACTTTTATGGCGCTTAAATGATTAGTTCGACTGTTCGACGATTCAGGTCTTATCTGAGTTCTACGAATTAAACAAAAAACAATTAATCGTTTCTGATCAAACTGTATTTTTTCAATGAATTTGGTAAGTAACTTGTACTATCAATTATTCAGAATATAACAATCATCAGAATATGGTAATAAAATGATAATTTTCAAATATTAAATTCACAATTCATACCCAAACTTCAAAAACTACAAACAGCCTACCTGTGATCATATATTAATGCACACAACTGAGAGTTATCATGGTCTGTGAAATGACATTCCGACTCATTAACAAATGATCAATTTTGCATTAAATAATTGTGTTTTGATATAAGAACACAATTTCATTTAACGCGTTCCTTATTCCAGCTGTAAATTGATGAGATAAAGTCAGAATCGAAGAACGAGCTGATGGCCATACCGAAAAGCGCATTCCAGAAGTGCTTCGAGGAATGGAAGAAGCGCTGGCATAAGTGCATTATATCTGAGGGGGATTACTTTGAAGGGGAGAAAATGGACATTGATGAATAAATAAATACTTTTCGAAAAAATTCGAAATTCACCTTTTTTTACCCGGTGAAATAATGAAAATAAAAAACTATATTAACACTAAACAGTTAATAGATATAATAAAAACTTGGCTAGCTGACAGAAACTATTTGTATTAGATAATGAGGAAATATTATTTTATTTACAATTTATTGTTGCCGATTATGTATTTTATTATTATTTTTTTAAATTTTTGTAGAAATATTTTTGAGTAAGATTCTTGAGAAATATTTATGCTTTAAGTTTGTTACAAATGTTTGTATTTTACATAGATATATATTTTGTAACCTAAACTGTAAATTTAGGATAAAGTTTTGAATAACAAGCTCCCGTTAGACAAACTACAAAAAGTAGTTTATCGGGACTTTTTGCAATATATTTTTTGTAATATGTCTTAAATTAATAATAATAAAAATAAATAATTCATGTAGATCAGCAAACGCCAATAATTCAAAATATACTGGTTTTGGCACAATATGTATATAATTATGCCTAGAATTTATAAATCGTTATTAAAAAGTGAATTAAAAAATCATCTCATCAAAACACTCTGTTATGTTGGTACCATTTCATTCGGAACATCTGACGTCACGGGTCCCGGCCCCGCGTATTCTGGTTTTGGATGTTTTTCATTAATTTGTATGACTTTAAGCTCTATAATTATTGTTCAATATAAAAAAAAGATTAATGAAAGAAATAAGAATATTAATGAGCAAACCAATTGTCAATACGGTCATTATGATAATATTAATGTTATTATTATTTTATTTTTTTTAGTTTAATCTAAAAAGCTACTTCCGTAATTTTATTACTTATGTTAAGCTATGGTTTACTATGAATAGAGTATAAAACTATGCACAGTAAAGCTCATCCTTGCTTTGACAGTTGACATTCTAATCTCAAAACGACCGGCCATAGATTTGGAGAGTTTTAGGGGGTTTTGAAAATTTGAACTTTCATAATTATTTTAACTATGAAAACTAACTTTAGATAAACAATGAAATATACTGGCATCTAAGTCAGAACGTCATTATTGATTAAAAAAAATTAACTTACTTTTCTTATTGGTTATGAGCAATGGTAACTTAAAACTAAATTAAGTATCGACTACTTAGGTACACTAGCAATGTCCCATAATATCAGAAACCATTATGGGATGTTGTTCTATTGTAAAAATGATTTTCTCACGATATTAACAGGCGGTTAGCATTCCGAGATCAATTCTACGTTATTCCGTGCATTCTGTTTACTGGACTGTGCTGTTTACTTTCATTTTTTGACATTCAAATACCGTAATTATTGAGGAATTTAGTCGGTGTTATATTTGAATGTCACATTATTACGGCATGCCATTGTTTTTCTGATGTTAACAATATGATTTCTAAATACCCTAAATATTGAATGTTAATTTTTGTTTTTTTTTTACATTCATTTTCATTCGCTCCCCTTTTCCTGAATGATTTGTGGTTGCAGCGCTACTACAAGAACTGTTCAACTTTAATCCTCCAATACCTAAAAAAATATTTTTTTAAATTATAAAACCTTTGTAACTTTTTCCACTTATTTTTGGTTTCACTCTATCACGGGCATTGTCAGACTGGCACAATTAAAACTAAATCTATGGTATATATAGCATCGATGTCAGTAGTGAGTCCCCCTGCTTACAAACTAACTAACTAACCATCACGCCGTTTCCCCACAGGCGTAGGCAGAGAGGACGGACCGCCAAACAACTCGATCTTGGCATACACTTCTTGCTTCATTCACTTTCATACAACGTTTTATACATTCTCTTCTGTTAGTCCGACTTCTGACATGGCCCGACTCAAGTATTTGATTCACTTGATCGTGCCATGTCTTCCTCTGACGTCCCCGGCTTCTTTTTCCATTCACACTCGAGTCATATATTCTCCTTACACTCCTCTCTCGTTCATTCGCTCTACATGCCCAAACCATCTAAGCATCCCTTTCTTAATCTTGCTCACTATTACATCAGCCTTGCATTCTTTACGAATCTCAACATTTTTCACACGATCATACATGGTTTTACCACACATTCGTCTCAGAGATCTCATTTTTACAGCATTAGGTCTACTTTCATCCTTCCTCTGCCAGTTCCATGCCTCACTGCCATACATTAGGGTTGGTATCAGCACTCCATTGTGGACTGCTAGATTCGCTTCTTTAGACAACTTTTTGTTTGCGCCAACCGCGTTCAGTTCTCCGTTATTGGAGTTTCCTGCATTCACCCTTCTTTTTAATATTGTTTTTATTTATGACTTGAAATTTGTTTTATTGCTGACGGTACTGTTTACTATTATCTTTTTAAGAACTTACGAGTGATACAAAAAAAATACAAACCTGAAGCAGAAATAACATGACATCAAAAAACAGCAGACAGGGTTATGCAATAATAATACTCGCATATAATATACAAAATTTTGTAGGAAGGTTACAACAAAACCAAAGTAGCCACTGGCAAAATTAAAAAAAAAAAGTTTTGTAGAAAAGTAAACATAGATGTTAACAATAAAGCAGCAAACTAGTAGAAGAAAGGCTAGTATAAAGCATCCAAAAGAACGAAATAAATAAATTCAAAAGATATCTATTTTTTTTCTGTTTTTATAGTCTTAATTAAATATACATATATATTTTATTTTTTAATAACTATCTCTTGAATTTATTTTCATATTAATACTAATAATTTATTTTTAATTTCCATTATAAATTTATTATTCAAGGTTTTTTTTATTAACGTTTTTGATTAATTATTATCTACTTTAATCAATTTTTGTTTATGTTTATAATTTGTCTATTCTCACATTATTGAGTTCTATGTTTATCATTTTTCTATACTTGACATTATTATTTTTTAGTATTCTGTATGTCCTGATGAGGAAAGCTTCGCTTTCGAAACATGTTGATATTTATATATTAATAAGGTGGTGATTACAAAGTATTTTTTAATTAATTTATTAATAATGACGCCACAAAGTGAATACAAATCTTTTGAAGAAATTATACTAAAGTTTTTTTTTTAATATTTCTTTTGACATCATTTACTTTCATTATTTACTTTTAAACATTTATTAAAAATGTTAACCCTCGACATAACATTTTCGCAAAATATTTCACATCTTTATTACGAATGTTATTGTGCAGTCATAAATAATTTAAACACGCCGTTTCAGTTTAATTGGCTTTAATGAGAGGGTAATAAAAAGCGCACGGTGAAATGCACCCAGTGCACTCGTCACATTAGTTTCGGTGAAAGCACTGCTGCATGCTGCATGCTGCACGCGGCAATTCCTGAACGCTGAACGCTGAACGCTTGCTTGCATTTGTTTGATCATTATTTTTAGACTATTTCATTAGTCGGGAACTGAAGGCAATTGCACTTCAGGCGTCCGATGAGCATTTGAAGAGATTTCTGTGATTATATCTGATGAAAGATTAATCTCTCATCAACTCGATAAAACAGTGGATTATTGTGACATATTATACGCTCACCAAGCTTAAATAGTATCATTTTTAGATAGCATCGTAGATCCTAAGTAGGTAATTCTATAGAAGCTATTTTAGATGGCCCACCGCTAGTGTGCAATGACCTTTTCAATGACAATGAAGTCGGGGACGCCCGAGGAAGTGAATCAATTACTTAAATCAGTTCATCTCAAGAGTCAGAATAAAAGAAGATTAAGTTTGAAACGAGGTATGCATGCCGTGACGTGGACAGAGTTTATGATCAGGTAGGCACTATGAAAGAAAGCGAAATAATTGATATTAAAAAAAAATACCCCAGACGTAAGTTGTCGCTACCCCTTTGTGCAAGTTGTCGCTAAAAATGGCTAAGTTGCCTGCTATTACGTAGTTGACATCATTTATCTATATTATCAGCCAATTACTAGATATATATACAATTTCCATATTTTATCCGTTAAATAAACATTGTTTTGAACGAAACACAATATAATACCTGAATCATTATTTGGTTAGTACCTCAAACATAAAATATTCCATGATCTGAGACAGTCATACTAATTAAAAGATGTACCGACAGGTAGCACTGATTGCTACATTTGCATGCGTTATTGAAAAGCATGGCCTTTTAGACACTAATGCTTGTTACACACAATTAATACAATATGTGGGCGTGGAATATCTCACGATATCGCATGCGATATAATCCCATACAGTCATCACACACGGGAACTATAATATATCTTTGCCAACTGTATGAAATTGTATGGCGAACATACCCCCCCCCCTCCTTTATATGTACATTATTATATTATATTAACAAGCTTAACGCAAACGAAGAGAGTCAATATTTGAATATGATGTGTTCGCCATTTTGTATAGTTAGTTCCTGCCTTTGTCACCTCATAGTAGTGTGGTCGATACTGCGCTCGCGGCGCTGCGATACATTGTTGATACATCGCGCGTATTTTTGAAAGTGCAGATAGTTTTCTAGAAATAATTTTAATATTATTCATAGTTTTATGCGAGTAAAGTAGGGTAGGCAGAGCGTGTGTGCCTACAGTGAATAATATGATGTGTGGCAGTCGATCCCTTCTGCCTAGCCCACCACTCTTACCACTCCGGAGTAATGGCGTCATGGTTAGTTAGTTAGTTTTATATTACAATAATAAAACAAATCGGCTACACTTACCAACATTATTTTTACGCGAATCCCACAGATTTGCTTCGGATTTTACCACACATAAACGCTGTTTTAGAACGATGGGGTAATCAATAAATAATGAATGTGAAACATTTTTTTAGTTTAGACGCAAACCTATGGTTTATATTCCACTGTTGCCAATTTCGTATAAAATAAACCATCTTATGCATATCGTATTGTAATTTTTTTGTGTTCAGTGCCGGAGAACATTTCTCCCTTTTCCTGTGTCAACTGTGGTTAGAGATGCATACATGTGGAGATAATCTTCTCTACCCAGTGAGCGGGCTGCCTATCGCTACTGTAGGGCTTTTATTTTTATTTCAAAGAATTGTAAACTGTGTTTTAGGTGCTAGCGGCACTTGTTAGTAATATTATATTTAAGGCCGCTAACCATGGCAATGAAGGGTAAAAGATAGAATTTGGTCAGAGACGGAGGGGGTCGGTGCTGTGGGTCCAGCGGCCGAGGTTGGAGATGGAGGGATTCGAGTTCAATTCTAATTTGGAGTAAAATGTTTTGGTTAAATCTATTATATATTTTATTGTGTATGTGTGTGATTTTCCTTTTAATGTAAATTACGGAGCCACCTCCGCGTGAATAAACCATCTTATGATTATTATATAATTACTCAGTAAACGACCTATTGTATTAGCAAACAAATACCAGTCGGTGCAATGATTAGTTTAATTACTAGTCTTAGCACAATAATGTTCTAAAATACAGTCAAGGCAATTAATACACTGCTTATAATATTCTATAAAAAATTCTCTCGTTTCATAGACAAATAATTTGCATAAGTTACGAAATGATCACAACCTGATACCGTATCAGTTTAATTGCCAAATATGAAATGTAAAAAGCGAATTAAACTAATTGAATTCCCGTGAGATAAGTGTTATTGCCTAACCCAAACTCGTACATAACCTTGACAAATGAAAATACTATGCCGAATTTGTAAGTAGCTAATTAATAATTATACTCGGCACTTTACTACGTACTGTGGACATGCCGGGCTTGTCCATTTTTTCCCCATTATTTTATATAAAACTAGCGGATGTGTACCCGGCCTTGCTCAAGATCATTTTTATTTTTACAAGTTAGGCTTTGCGATGACTATTACTATCTCGAAACAAAAAACATTCATTTGAAAATTTTATTTAATTCCAAACATTATTTTTTTCAAAATATATCTAAATGCTACTTGTGTTTTCCATTTTGAAAATATTCTATCCAAACAAACCTTCTTCTTTTGAATATGTAATCTGTGGCTAACCAGGGCGGTATATCTATGGGCTAACCTCAATAGAACATGGCGGGTTCAATGTTTTTCATACTAATTTTAAAACGTTATATCAGCAGTTTTACATATTGGATTTCATTCAAACTACCTTCTAAACCTTCTCGGCACTAATAAGAACACATTGTGCTATTTTCTGCGAAAGCGGTCGAGTAATTTCTAGAAAATCGAGGATAGACAGACAGACAGACAAAGATTCATTTTTATATATAGAGATCGGAAATTGAAATGAAGTGAGTCATACAATAAACAATGTTTTTTTATAGATTTTTTTCATATGTACAACAGAAGGGTTCTTGGCGTGCAACAAAAGCATGATCAATTTTCTGGTTGAATAAAAATTGAATGGTGGTTTTCACCGGGGTGCTGTAAGCAGTAGCAGTTTCCTATATAGTGCGTTTGTGCAGTGAACTCCCATAAAAAATATAAGATAATAAGACAAACTTGTATTATAATTTTACCATTCTTTAAACAGCGCGCTGATACTATCCGAGAGCTAGTCCGAAATGAATCCCATACGTACGTTATGAATTCAACACCTATAGGACTTTTTATTCTAAGAATTTGTTCATACGAAACTCAAACTCGTGGGGCTGCAGTGGCAAACTGTGGAAGTGTGCAAACCTTAGGAATCTGTTAGCTGCCCGTGTGCGCAGCGACAATGGGATTTGTTAACACCAAATTCTACCGAACAGTATTTTGTAAGATTTTTCTGTCATTATCCGTTATTAAAATAAGTTAATTACTGAGGATGTTACCTTTTATTAAATACAGGATTAATTTCTTTCGTAAATTGTAATATCACGTGAATCTCCACCTTCGATTTGAATCTTGTTGCTAGGTCGCTAATTTCTGGTAAGTGATATGATGGAATTCCTTTCTAGTGATATGAGGGAATTTTTTCCTCCCTATTCTATCCTCCGATTGAACTCCCAATGAGATTTTTCACGAACCGCCACTGACTGAGAGTTAGATTTTATAATAATAATAATATTTATTTATTTGAAACACACATTATTTAACATCTATGAGGTGTGTTCAAAAGAAAAGGTGAATTTTGAATTTTCGCGGGCTGTGTACATTCGATTATCGATTTTTTTTTGTTATGTTGGTACACATATGTTTATCATATGTTAGCATTATCAGCCATTTTAGATCAGTGGTTTATTTTGGACAACTGGAAAGGTTAGTCACGTTTTTGTGTGTTCTTCGATTTTTTACTTTAGGTTCGTTTTCTGAGGCATAATCAGTCCGATTGAAGTGAAATTTTAGATTTGCTTTGTTTTCTATGTCCTTATTTCTTCAAAAAATCCAAAAAAACGATGTTTTTCGATTTTTTACAAAATTTTTTTTACTAACTTTTGACTAACCTTTCCAGTTGTCAAAAACAAAGCACTGATCCAAAATGGCTGATAATTTAAGAAAGCTTTGACTGCCCAACTAGGATCAAATTCCGTTTTAGGACAGTTAAATTGACAAATTTAGTTCATATTCAGTGCCATTATACAAAAATAGAAGAGAAAAAGCTAGTATTGGGATGGTATTATAATATATCTAGAAAAAGGTATAAAAATTAAGTATAAAGAGATTATGTATGTGTTTGATAGGTATATGTGGTTGGTGCTATGAGGAAAAAATGCGTTTAAAATTGAGTAGTAAAAAATATATTCTTCAATTATTTTTATTAATTCGGCATTACGACTTTTTGGTAGTTAATAGTTCTGGATTTTGGCTGTTTTAGCGGTCTTTTGAATCATGACCCCTAAACCCAATTAAATGTTATTACTTTCGGAGGTCTCATAATATTGCGTATCAAATGTTAACGTAAAACAAATAAGGAGGTTATTGAACAATCAACACAATAACATTGCAACCCGCGTAGTTTTTTTAGGGGCATATTCGCAAAGAAGAATCGCCCACCTGGGCAACTTGTTTTTAGTTTTTTTTTTTGGAGGAACAAGGACGATTTTGTATAGCATTCTTCACACCTGGGAATTTCTCACAAAAACCTCGACCGTTTATTTTCGCCTTCGAATTCGTACGACCTTTATCAGATGCTTGTTAGCAAATATACTTGCACTCTATAGAAAGACCGTTATTTTTAAATCTGATAACAATTATTATTTTACTTGGAATTCCGAATAGCACGAATTTTGGTGGATTTCAAAGAATAAAATAATCTGGTATAGTGTAGATTCGGATATAATTCATGTATAATCCGTAGGTACGTAAAACCGATTGTCTTTGACTTATTTTATTTTGGAGTCCATGACCGAATAGGTGGCGATATTATCGCCTCTTATATACATTCATATTTATAAGACATAATAGCCATGTAAATACGGGAAAATCATTTTAAATAGCCCACGTTTGAATGGCTTTGTGCACACCAATACTAGTTCAAACAGGTTCGAATTATTTTTTAAATAACCGCTCACAGTTCCCCCTTACACCGCAGTAGTCCTAGGATACAGTGCACCACTACACAAGCAAGAATCTCTTGGAGTAAAACATGCAGATGTTATTTTGCTGTCCAATGACATTTTTTCAATTAAAAAAATTATAATAATCTACCATATATCGCGACCGGATACAACCTAACCCATCACGAAGTATGCGCTCCGTCTCGTCTGTACATTGCTGCTGGATCGAGATGGAGCGCGTATCACGTGATGCACGAAGTTGTATCCAGTGGCGACATTAAAAAAACTGTTTTGTTTGGTTTTAAATTATATCAATACTTTTTTTTGAACGATTAATAATCAATTATAGCAGATAAATAATTCAGTATTTTATACAAGCATGAATTAGGTAGGTGCCAACATTTTTTTCTAAGAAACCGTTGAGTTGCTAAGGCACCCTTATAAATGGGGTTCATTTTAAAGACGGCATTCCGAGGTAGATTATTCGGAGGGGTCTTTTAATATTATCTGAGGGAGGGACTTATAAGGGTGGACCTTCAACCGCTATTTTAAATCACATGAGTTATTATTTAACTACCCTTATTTTAATGACAAAGGGAATGAAAAAACACATTTCATCAAATAATATGACTAAAGCTGAATCTAAAAAGTTTGTTCTTAATGTTTTTTTTTAAATTTATTATTTTCTGTGTCTTTTTCTGTTTCATTGAGAGTTGTTAATATCATCTTCTAAGCGCGAGCACTTAGAAATGGCCCTAAACATCATCCCGCAGGGTGCTAAGGAAAACCACAAATGATTTATCTCTAAATTCTTTACGGGTAGTTAGAAAAATTTATAAGGTTTCAAAAGACAAAAATCCTCAAACCGTTATCCTTAAATTCTATGAAAAAAAATTCTAAAAATTGGTGCAATTTGAAAACCATTGAGAGTAATTTTTAACATTTTTTCCAAAATTCCAGTACATGTTTCATATGGATTGTAAATTATTATAGTTTGATGATTATTCCTTACACATTTTGCTAATTACCAGCATAGAATTAAAAGAAAAATCATTCATAGTATTTCTTAAGTTAGCAACCTTCAAAGTGCGTATTTTTGGGTGCTGCCCATAATGGTAAAATAGTTGTGTTGAACTTGAAAATCCAAATAGATAATGCTGCGCAAATTTCATATAGCCAGAGCGAACCGTTCCATAGTTGTCGCTGTTTCAGAACAAACACTCAAACAGGTTTTCAAATGATTGTATGCAATAATAAATTATTCTTGTCAAATTACTAACCCATTTAATGGTCAATCAATTTAGTTCCCAGTCATTGCTGTATTTCTTTAGACAACATCCAACGGACACTCTAACCTTGGGATTTTTTGGCGTGTTATAAATATAAAACATGCCTTCTATCGAGGCACGGTTTTATAGTCCCGGTAAGTTACATTGCCGAAACATTAAAAAATGTGCCTGCTAGTTTAGGATCATTGTTAATAAAATAGCGATATCATAATATATCACTGATAATAAAATAGCCATATCATAATACATCACTGATAATAAAATAGCGATATCATAATATATCATTGATAATTAAAAAGCGATATCAGAATTTTGACGGCCTCCATGGTCGAGGGGTAAGACTCTCGACTACGAATCCGAAGGTCGCGGGTTCAAATCCCGGCGTGCGCAAGTAAATTTTATTTAATGAATTTGTGTTGTTTCACAATTAATTCATTTAAAATAATAGTATATTTGCGAACGTTCCAGAGTGGAAGATACTCTCAGTATCACCCTGGTGAAAGACCACCATTCAGAATTGAAACGTTGCTTGAAATGGCTTTTAGCCGTGTTTGGTGACCAGATCTGAATAGCCAGGTATTTCCCTACCTCCTTCCCCTTCTCCTTCCCTCCCCAATACCTTCTGCCTCACAACATTCCCCAATTGGGAATGCAATAGTCTCACTGGCTCCAGACGGTTGGGAGCAGTTGGGACTCTTGTACGATATTCATATAAAAAAAAGAATATCTCACTGATAATAAAATAGAGATATCATAATATATCACTGATAATAAAATAGCGATATCATAATGTATCACTGACGTCAGAATTAATAGACTTTCCCGAAGTTCCATTTCGACGGCTGTAGGCGAAGGTCAAGTGACACCCATTTTCGAACCCACCTAGTTTATTACTGTCCGCGTGATTTTGACTGCGGTAAGCAAATCACAAAACATTTATAAAAAGGGTCAAACTAAATAAGTAGAAATTGGTATAATAATGTTATTATTAAGTTCTGCTTTTTTATTATTGTTATAACTGTTCGGCGTTCAAAGCCAGTTTCAAACTGTGGTTAGGCCGCGTTGCGACGACTTACTCATATGATTTTATTTACTCCCACCCAATTTTTATTTAAACGGTGGTTAAAATTATTTACTAAAATGATATGCTTTGAAAATAATTGTGATAATAACTGTGATGTACTTACCGTTAAAAGCTGTCTCCCCCCCACCACATAAAGTGTTTTCTTAATTGTTTTATAACGACGTGAATGATATGAATTTAATATGTTTCGTAAATAAATAAATTATTTTATGAAGTTAGCGGGGAATAAATAAATTTCCTTGGTTTATTAATTAGCGTTATATTAGGATCGCTCCTTTGTTTATTAATTTATAATTTTTCTAGTAAATATTAAAAAAAAATAATAATAAAAAAATAAACTCTAACAAAATTTTTGTTTTTTTTTTTAACCAAGCTTAACCTTTTTACTTATTTGCTGTTTATTTTAATTGGCGGCACGCCTAGCTTGCCCCTCTTATCGGCTTCATCCCCTTGCGTGTTAGGACATCTCTATGTATTATTTGATTTGTGTCAGGTATCTTCCTGGTGAGAGGCCACTATTCAGTATTGCACGTCGCTTGAAGTGGTTTCAGTGTCGTGTACTATTTGTTACTTTGTTCTTCTGCAATAAAACTTTTAAATACTTGGATTAACTGCCTTTATTAGTTACACAATCTTTTAATCAACCCATAATCCCACAGACACAGCATCATTTTCCTTCTTAGACATCTTCAATTCCCGTCCGCACAAGCGCCTGTCTACAAGTCTCTCTAAATATCACAGCCTGTAATCATATATGGTTTCATGGTTCACATCATTGCCACATTGCTGGAAGCGACTACGAGTATATCAGCCTGGAGAAACTCATACTGAACTTGGAGTCAAAGGAAAAGGGTAGCTTGGACGATCACCCCAAATGAGATTAATCCCTATAAAATTAATATGATTGGTAATGGGGTCATAAGAAATAATGATATATACTCGTACATACATACAAATTCTGGATTTAACATTTCCCACCTTTTATCTATATGAGAGCTTTTGAAATAGTATGCTAAGCCAGGAGCGTGCAGCCCATAGAGCAAAGAGTCCACAAGAAAAAAAATCCAATTAGTTTATGGAAAAAGTTACACTTCTTACAATTTCACTTTAAGATGACCGTTTTCACTTCAAGATGAACTTGCACACCTCCCGGCTTCCATGAAACATTTTTGGACTGAAGGCGAAAGACTGCTTCTATGACGTTACTCCCCTGAATAGTCGTGGCGAACTCAGTGGCAGACCTCGGACGTGGAAAAAAAACAAGATGCTTGTTGTAGACCCTAGTATTAAATTGCCAGGGTTCTCTCTCTTTCGGAAGACGTGTACCCCATTAAACCACATTAAACAACCATTGTGCGTATATGATGCATAAATGGGTCCTAAGGGATTCTAAACTTTGTGAATGTGGACATATCCAAACAACAGAACACATCGTATAAGATTGTATCCTTCATCAGTTTCCCTATTCCCGCAGCATCTCACTATGATCTCTACCAACTCTCCTCCACCATACGAAGAAGAATTCTTAGAATAGAGTTATTCGTTGGATATATAGACTCTTGTTGATATACTCGGACTTCGTCATAACATAGTTAACCATGTATTGTGTTGGTACACTCGTACCTGTTAACTACGTGTATCATATATATATATATATATATATATATATATATAATCTATATATGGATACCTACCACATACCTTTATGTCTTTCGATTTTTACAGCGTCCATCACGATTATATTCATAACCGCCGTTTCAAAATAAAACCGTTTCAAACTTTTTGTAATCGCTCGATTTTTTGCTATTCGTATTTAATTAAATTCTAGAAAAGGGCAACAGGAGGAAACCATAAACTCAAAAGAAATAACGACGTCCATGACAGAGCTGTAAGCTTTTTGGATATACTCCACCGAGTCCTTTTTTTTCATAATGGGGAACGAGTAACTAGATAGCAATCTTTTTGTTCTTCTTGTTCCCTTTGGGTAGCTATCCAAAGGAAATAAAGACTACTCTTATCTAGTTACTTGTTCCCCATCGGGAACAAAAAGGACTAGAGGGGTTAGGTCACGAGTTCAAAACTCGGCATGAGCAGACAATTTTATTTTATCTGTAACAAAATACAAAAAATAAAAAATTTACCAACCTACCTAAGCTCAAACATATTAGGTATATTTGCGCCTCATTCCAGAGATAAAAATATTCCAGGTTTGCTAAAAAATGGTTTTAGCTATGCCTAACATTGCTCTATGGCCAAAGGTTGCTCGTGTTCGTGTATGAATTGAGCATTGTGTATTTGTAAATTGTCATTTTATTATCATCTTCCCTGTGATTTTTATGACCAACTTAATAAGTATATTTTTCTAAGGATAGGTAAAGCTTTTCAGCATTTATGGACGCTCGGTGACCAGATCTAAATAGTCAATAACCTTCGAATAATATTTGTTGAAAGGGGATGCCATCGTTCCGCTGACTCCGGCTAGTTGTGAGCGTTGCAACTCATGTGACATAAAGTATTGAATAATTTCTGTAGATAATTTTGGTCCGATGAAGCCAAAAATTTCAGATTTAATCATTCCGTTTTTTGTCTATGATTTATTATTTTGTACAGTGAATTATCATTCTAAACTTGATATCGAAACTATTTCTCTTAATACTCGCGTTAAACCGGTCCGAGCAGGTTTTCCAGCTCTCGTCACCGTTTCGTAATATAATATCATTACGAGGCTTACGTTATCCATACCAAAATTTGCATAAATATTTAAAGTGTTCGCGGTCATCAGCACCGAAAAATGCAGCTTTCGACCCTAAAATGATCGCAGGCTGAGACTTGTTCTCAGTCCGTGTGCTTTTTTTACCACGGTGACCAGGCAAAGGAATACATCATCTCTGTACCAAATTAGTATTTTTGAAGTTCGTTTGGCGTGACCCAAGCATTCCTAATGTTGTTTTTTATTCTCAAAAATCAGATGAACTCTCTGAATCATTTCTGATTCTGATTAAACTCAATGAGTTGGTATTTCCTAAATCAAAGATCGGAGTTATTGAAATGTTATGAGTTGACCAACGACTTTATTAACATTTATTCAATTATTTATAATTAAATTTAAAAAAAAAAAAAACAAAAACAAAAACATTAGCCATTTAAAAACATTTTAGTGAAGCGATATTAAATATATATATATATTTTTTTAAATAACACCAAAGTTATTCAGACTATAAACAACTATAAAATCTACAGTAAATCTTTATGTTGGGCCGTACATTTATAGATTACAACAATAATAATTTCATTGTAAATTATCTGTGTTCCAATTAGCCACAATCATAGGATGACCGTATTTTTGTTAATAAGAAGTAAATAATAATAAATAAATAATAAAAATTAAATAATAATAAGTAAATAATAATCAGTAAATAGTAATATGCATATAATAATATGTACGTAATATTAAATATTAAAAAGTAAATAGTAATAAGTACATAATAATAAAAATAGGTAAATAATAATAAATGTGGGCCATTTTTTTGGTGAGATTTTTTATAAGCCTAGAAAAACATAAAATATCAGACCTAAAAAAAAGTTTAAAGTGCAAAATCTCCTCCTTACGAACCCTTTTTCGGTTATTGTCATATTGCTCATTGTGGAAAATTAAGTTTTTTAGAATATAACTTTAAAATATTTAAATATTTATGCCTGAGATTTACAAAATAAAATAAAACACGCTTTTTGGTGATGTTTTTTCGCCACCTGTATAAGGAGTGAGCGATTTTATAAGAATTTTAAGAAGTGGATCCCCTTAAACTACGTTAATTATTATTATTAATATAATGATCGACCGGTTTTGGAAGTACCCTTCCTTAGTTAGGACTATATCAAAAGTTTATTTATAAAATTTATGTGTTTATATCATAATTATGGAAAGCCATAAAGTATTTAACAATTTTATTACGAATCATCTTTTAGCTAATGAAGTTATATATTTTTTAAAAGAAAATCTCAACTTTTTTATAGCTAAGCTGCCTGGACAATTAGAATATCATCCTTTTCAGTTTGTCCATTAAAAAATCAGGAATTTCAGCAAAATTGTTTTGGTTTTATATATTTCAAAATCTTCTAAAATTTACCCCACTCCTCTGGTGCATAAAATAATTTCAAGAACAACAAACTTCCTATAAATTTAATTTCTTCAAAATATTGGTATTCACTTTGTGGTGTCATTATTAATAAATGAATTGTCTTTTATATTTATCATTTGTCTATTACTTGACATTATCATTTTTTAGTATTCTATATATTCCTAATGAAGAAAGCATCGCTTTCGAAACATGTAGATATGTGTATATTAAATAAAGTGGTGAATACAAAATAATTTTAAATACTTTTATTGCTTATAAATATATTATTTTGCAAATAATGTCATGAAATTCGGTCTACGTATCTACTGTGATGTACAAAAGCTCCGTAGATATTATGTGAAAGATAGCCCGATATCAGACCCAACCTAACTTTCATTCTCCCAATGGAAGTTGTATCTTGTATCCACCATCTGACACACTTTAGGCCGCATTTTTTAACCTCTAGCCTCCACACATACATCAGTAATCCATACATATAAAAGTTCCATATGCAAAGAATCTCTGGTATGTTCGAGACACCGTTACGATTATTGCAGTTAACTGTGAATTTGATTCATCGATGGAATTTTCGCGCGCGTTTTTGAAACGCTGTCGAACATTTAAAGAATGTTGCCAGTCGATAAAAAGGTATTGAATTAATGCGTCGTTTGTATTTAAAAAAAAAAGCAGGAACTCGATTGCAAGGTGTGGCCGAATCTCAGAATTTACCAATGAGTAGGAACTTTACATCGAATGAATATACTTACTTAAAGGCTGTAAAAGGACTTTGTATCAATCTACGAAGGATTACTATTGATTTTGTTCGACCATTATTTTTCTGCTCGCGGGAAGGAAAGGGGAGATGACTAAAAAAATTGGATTTGATGAATAAAAAAATAAAAAATGGCTTGTTTAACCATTTCAGGCACGCAATTCAAATAATTTGATTTTCTTAAAAAAAATTGTATCTGAATAAGAATATTTAGACAAAAATAATGTGTTTTTTTTTAATTCGGCCTTGTTGGTTGTGTAAAAACATTAATTTATAATATTAATATGTTAATGAAAATAAGTAGGAATTTAATATAAAATGCTATATTATTTTATAACAAATATTTTCTGCGTATTTATGCCCCAAGCTTCATCTTTCTTAGTTCTGTTGGCATTGAAAATACTTTTAATTATTTTTTATGATAATTCAAAAAGCAGTTTCTTCGTTCTGTGAGACATAATCCGACATCAAAAATGGTACAAGCCAATCATGACGTATGCACTTCTGCTTTTATGCTACAAAGAGCACTCCTTCTTGGTATACCTACCATGTATAGGCATATCAGCTTTATCTAATCGCTTTGCTGCAGGAAAAAATTTTTCACTTACAAATTGTTGCATTTCTTCCACATCATCATCACTGTCATCATATTTTTAATTCCAATCTGTCAAAAGGAAGTTCTTCAATATTTTCATTGTAATTGATTGACGACGATCCCCATCGCGCCATTTTAATATCTGTAAGACAAAGTTTTACTGTTGCAATCACCAATGAAAAATAAACAAATAAAACTTCAAATAAAGCGGATTGTCATCAAAAAATACATTTCACATAACATGATCATAATTAATAACAAAAAAAGAAAAATACTTACCAAATTATCAATATATAAATTGTTATTTTTAAAAATATAACTTCACTTAAAAAACCGTCAAAAAAGTACTGGATATTCGAAAATTTCAAAAAATTGATTTTTCCCACCATTAGATGGCAGCGTAACCTACACGAATAGAGGTGTGTAAATCATTCAAACACAATCCAGAACCCACAATAGATTAATACATAGGTGTTTGCAGTGTACAAACACATCGTCAGAAAGCGCAAAGTTGTACGATATGATTCAGTCATCGATGTTTCAAGTACTATATCGATGGATTCAGTATATGAAAAACGAGGCAGGCACAACAGGTTGAGTTTATCCTCTTCTTCCTTTCCACCACAGATTTGTGTTTTTAAAGAAGCATATTATTTGTCGAAAGTGTTGCCAAGGTTCGCAAATAAGCATCTTCTTCAATTTGGCAAGCAGTTTTGTGACACTGATGGATAATATTGAGTCATCATCGAAGCAGCCATCTTGAGTATCATATCAGTATTTTGTGAATTTAAATTATAAAAAGAATTGAAATGGGACATCATTAAATTGATGACTTGCCTTAGATTATAATCAGCAAGGAGGGGTATGGAATGCCCATTCTACGTCCGCCCATCCGCTGAATGAACACTTTATTGATTTTAAAGGAGGATATGACTTTATAATGTCGTATTATCCCACCGCCAATTAGATACTTGATTAACCCATCCGGGAAATATTAAACATGGTTGTATTAAAGATAAGTACCTACTTTAAAATAAAACATTTAATCAACATTTAGAGGTTATATCGTTATATGAAAGACTTTAGAAATTTTTAGTGTTTATGACTATTTACGAGTATTTATTCAACTGCACAAAAATACACAGGCCTAGAAATAAATTTATCAGTTAAGTACCTACGTAATTTATACTCACAAATGATAAGTTTCCTTACTAGATAGATGAATCATTCATAGATGAATCGTGTTCATAAGACAAATGACTTCCTTCGTAAAAATGCGGTTTTTATGTTTGTAGGTATGTGAGCTTTTCTAAGCTTTGCTTTAAAATTTGAAGGTGCTTAGTACGGGTGAAGCAATTTTAACTATTTTTTATTTTAACTGACGTGTTGGATCATTCATTCTCATACTATGTATATTTATATATAATTTATAGCATGCTACATTATTGAATCATCCACTCATACATTACGTTACATCATGGTAAACTCGTCGCACAAATCAACCAATGCAGCTATGCAAATCCTCAATGGCTGCCTGCTGCCTGGTTGGCGTCCCCTCGATGGCCCCTCGAGACAGGATTCCGTTAAATGTCCTCCAGAAATTTAGTTACCAAAATATTTCTTTGTGCATGAATTTTTTATGTGTATTTAAATAAAATTATTACTTGTATCTTTCCCATTTATGGCAGATATTTGTATTGCATGTGGAATAAATTTTATTATGATAAAATGAGATTAAACATCTAACTGTAGTAAACTGCGTCATCACAGATCAGACTGAATAGGGACGCAACTGCATTCTCTAGTGAGTCTTCCAACATTATAGCCAGTTAACGACCACTAGGTATTTTATCGCTTAATCTGCAGTACGTCCCTGCATCGAGAAAACCAGCATTTTATGCTCAACTCAAACATAATACCGTTTACTGGCGTTTGCAAAAACTGCCGCAGAATCCCCCGCTCTTATTCTGTCATCGCAGGTGAGCATACAGGTTTACGAACTTCCAGGGAAAAATCAACTACCACTATAATCGCGTATGGCGTTACCAACAGGTATGTAATAACGCGGAGTTAAAAAGGTATTCTACCGTTGTGAATCAGGTCTTAAACATTAATGTGTGTGAGAAATTTATTGATATTAAATGGTTAGGGAACGATCTCGAAAGCTGAAACGGTTTTCACAAAACAAGACAAATAATTTTAGTATGGGGTTTTACAAACTAACCACAAAACCCTAAATGATGTTAAATGGTTTTTAAAAATTTGGAAATGACAAGTTGACAATCTACATCCGTTAAACAATTTTTGTGTCAGAGTGACCAGGGACGAATGTGTCGGCTCCACTTCAAAGGACGCATTTAATGGGCAGTCAGAATATTCCTGTGAAGAAGAGATAAACGCTTTGACAAGTTAAATGCAATTAAAGAACTTTTCCCGTGTGACCTAAATTTAGGATCTGTGTTGGACGTTTTCGCCTCTCCCGCAATATTTTGCCATTTGCTAAACATATTTTTTGTATTATACTTGCATAAACTATGTCTATTTTTTAAGGGAATTGGGTCATATGGAAAATAAATATCGCTGTTCGCGAATGACCACCACCCACTGGACCCAGACCCTCGCATTGACTACGGACAAGGCCCGCAGAGCATTCGCCGGAGTTTGCACAAATTGTGAATGTTTTGCACAAAATTATATTGTGCAAAATTCAAAAGTTTAAAATATTGTCGGTATCGTTCCCCCTTCGCAAGGGAACGATATGTTGTGTCTCCCTCCCCTCCAGTCCTCTTCGCAGATCGGGATCAGCTGCCCCCTACAGATCGCTTGTGTGCCACACGTTTGACACAGGATCTTTTATACTCCGTTAAGGATAGGTTGTCAGTATTCGGGAATCTTTATCCTGAAAATCGACGTACAAATTATAGACATGGTGCTAAATAAAATCAGCTTTTTCATGGTATTGTGCAAATGCTGGGTGCAATAGAATTTTTCTTTTAGTTGAAAGATCTCTCGATCTTGGTCGTCCTACATTGATCGTTCGCCGGGCTGTTTCAACTGAAGTTTTGAGGATACTGGGCTTAGCCAAAAGTGAGAAATAAATTAAATAAAACAGTTAAAGCCCGTTTATTTATTTGGTTATTCGCCCATCTGGGGTTTTACATGGATTTTTAGAACAGAATATACTGAACTATCGAAAATTATAAGTATGTTCGTAGAGTTTTTAAACCATGAAGTAATTTAAACAATATAATAACACAAATCATTAAAGCTATATTATTCACGCTACAATAATTAATTGTAGGATTCATTAAAGTGCTGGTATAAATGACGCTTTATTTATAAATGGAGTCAGCAAATATATCGACAATACCTCCAAACTAGTTGCCCAGATCATGAAATCCTATTGGTTAGTGAGTGTGACTGATAGTTGATTATGTACGTATTGCAGAAAAATGTTACATTTCAATTTTACTCGTTACATTCAGTTACTATTCAATGATAAGCCACTCACTGTCTCCTTGCTGCAGACTTTGACATCACCCCGATCAATTTGTCTAAATATGTTTCCTCTCGACCACACGACATTTTAAAAAAATTGAAAAGTGATGTTTTTTGTTGCCTTAAAACTTAGCCTACTTAACTTAAGTTTCATTATCTTATATCACTTTTTAAAAGTGTTCTGATTTGTTCGCTTACCTCCGTACCGAGAAAAAGAATAAAAAAAATTCAAATGTTATTTCAGTGACATTCATAGTTTTGACAATATTCAAATATTGAATAAGGAACTCCAGTGAAAAATATTATGGCTAAAAAAAAATATATATATATATGTATTCATATAGATCAACAAACGCCGATTCTGAATATAGAATATTTATTATACATGTATAATATACGTAGAATTTATAAATCGTTATTTGAAAGTGAATGAAAAATAATCTTATCGAAACCGCCTGTTATTTTGGTGCCATATTCGGAACATCTGATGTCACGGGTCTCGGGTTTTGGATTTGTATGGAAATTTTTAATTGTCGTTTTTGTTTTGTATTTTAACTTAATTTGGGTGACTTTACGCTCTATAATAAATAGTTGTTTAATATTTTAAAAAAAGAACTGTTTATTAATGAAAGAAATAAGAGTATTCATGGGCAAACCAATTGTCAATACGGATATTACAATAATGTTAATGTTAAATACTATTATTAGTCTTTGAGTTTCTAAAAGTTGTAGTTATGGTTTACTCTGAATAGAATATAAAATTATGTACGGTGAATTTCATCCTTGTTTTGACATTTGGCATTCTAACCTCAACACGGACCTGCCATAGATATGGAGCGTTTTGGCGGGCTTTGAAAAATTGAAATCTTGAAAATTATTTTACTATGAAATCTAACGGACCTGCCATAGATTTGGAGCGTTTTGGCGGGCTTTGAAAAATTGAAATCTTGAAAATTATTTTACTATGAAATCTAATTTTAAAAAAAATGATAGTATTTAAGTTAGAACGTTTTTATTTATAAAAAAAAATGAACTGGGGTTTCTTGTTAATCATAGGGCTGCTATCGCCTTAAAGCATTCATTTTGAAACCATGCATATTCTACATATTTCCCAATTCTTCATGACTTTACTAATTGAATTTGGATTAAGTTATAAATTTGTTGTCATGAACATATCTTTACTACCAGTATGATGAAAATAAAATACCTACCATACACGTCTTCTCGTTTGTCGCTTCATTGAGCTTGTGAAATAATACAAATCTTCGGAAAGACGATCAATTCGATGATTTGAACAGGTTTTTATTGTAAGTGAATGATTGCAACGTAAAAGCAGTCACCATCTTAACAATGCGCGTGTCCTATTTGCCCAAGAACAAGCATTAATGCATTTGCTTTGTTTGACCCAATTCTATTGTATTTTGATATGGCAAAGGCAATATTGCCCATTCAATTCTAATATAATCATAGTTTTGCATTTGCGTTTAGTAATAAATACTGTCATTGAAACGTTTTCAATGATTTGATAAATAGAAGAAATAGTTCATAGTTCGCATTCAGAATAGCACTGTTAGAAAATTATTATGTAATCATTAGGCCACTTGCACGCACTTTATAATGATGCAAAAATCGTGTGGATAGATATTTCTACTAAGATTACAAAAATGTTAGCAAAAATTATAAAATTATAGTTTTTAATAATAAAATAATCAAATCCAGTTTTTTAACGAATTTTTTTAACTATTTTTATAAAATTCCACACTGATTTTTTTTTAAATATAGCAATACTGAGACTTCCGGTGACTTTTGACTCTTAATATGTCGATTTTATTGAAGCCAAAATGAAATTTCAAAAGAAAACAGTTGGTATTTTTTCTGTATTCTAAGATATACGAAAAGCTAAACATAGAACATTATGTTTCCATCAATTATTTGGGAAATAATAATATTTTGTGTAGTATGGAAACGTTTTGTCATGTAAATGTCATTATTTACATTCAGGTATACGTACCTACTGTTTTTTATTGTGTTATTATTAATTAACTTATATTATAGGTATATAACTAACATGTATTTAAGATACTTTTACAATGTTTGACCTTGCCGTAGTTAGAGTTGATTCATGTAAATAATAAATACAGCGTCCGTTTCGATTCCGTCCTACGTACTTGAATTTTGACAGATGTGACATGTGTCAAAAGTAAAGTGAATTTGACGTTCGTTTATATCCAAAATAAACGTTATCCCTTCATTTTAGTTTTGTTAAAAAATATGAAATATTTTGTGCGGGTGGCGGGGAGTGCCCCGTCATTGCTTGTTACAAAATAACAAAAAATAAACGAAAGAACGAGGCAACGCGGTGAGAAGGGGAGAGGTATTGTCGGATAAACTTTCGCGACACTAACGGCACGGAAATGTGCAGATAGCGCTGCGAAATCCCGGCCAGTGCGCTCGGGTTAGCGCCTGACTGGGGGTACAAATAAGCCCCAAAAACGGTTATTTGTCAGTCAGCCAGCAACTCTCGCTCCGACAACACTTCTCTACCTCGACCGCCTCGCCTCGCTTTGCTTCTACCGACTTGTCTTCTTCTTCAATCTGACCACCGCTGACCCTGGACCCCCCCCCCCACCCCTGGACTACCACCAACAGCAATCAACCACGGACAAGGCCCGCAGAGAATTAACCGTGCAAACGTTTTTGCACAAATTTGGAAGTTTTGCGCAAAAGGGATTTTTGTGTAAAATTCAAAAGCATAAAATATTGTCGGTATCGTTCCCCCTTCGCAAGGGAACTGTAGGTTGTGTCTCCCTCCCCTCCAGTCCTCTCCGGAGATCGGGATCAGCTGCCCCTACAGTTCGACATAATATTGATGAAGCCCAAGTTCACGTCGCTCTCGTGAAGGTGGAAGTGACCGGGAAATCATTCCCGCCTTGTGCTCAGCAACCCTTCTTCTTCTTCTAAATAGGCTTCTCGTTGTGTTGCATTGCTGGCCATGTGCATCAGCATTATATAATATTTAATATGTTTAGTAACGGTAGAAGCAGCAAACTTTTCTTATTATATATATAATAATATATATATAAGTTTATGTTCATATTGCACTGCTAACAAATAATTTATGTAGGTGGTGTATTATGTACAAGTTTGAAGTTAATTTATTGTTTTTTATGCTTTTAAAATCCGGTTTAAGATAAGTAACCCAACATTGCGCAACTGCCATTAGTGTTTTAGTATAATATTGGTCAAATAATAACAAAAAGCTCTCAGATAAGTGGTTAAACACGATTTCAATACGAGGATCTAATTAAATTTGAAGAGACGTTCTTGTGGTTTCGTGACATCGTATAAATTAAAAATGATAACATAGGCGTATAATGGTCGAGAAAATCCAAAAGAAATTCTTACGATTCGTCTACATGAGAGAGTTCGGTTTATCCCATGGCTGTTTCCAACAGCATTTCTCTCTGGAACGCTGGGTATTTGCAGCCTAAGTTCTAAAAGAGACATAGCATTACTGCTTATGGCTAATGAACTATTGAACGGTATATTATCAATACCTGATATCTTGGCTGAAATTGGATTTTATGTCCCTGATAATTTCACGCGAGGCCGCCAACACGGGCTTCTGTTTCTTCCCAGGTGCAGAACGCTTACCAATGGTGATTCCTCTAGGAAGACTTACTAGGTTAATTAACTGCCTCGCGGGAAATGTGGATATTTTTCACATGACCTACAATAATTTTAAGCACGAACTAGCTATTATGTTATAATATTATGTACCCACTTATAACCTTTTTAAAACTATTTTTGTTTTATTTTTATGTTTTATAATTCTGCTAACTATATTTTTTGTAATTTTGTATCGCTTTTGCATTGTATTGGTGTTTATAACTATTTTTGCAAAATAAATAACATATGGCAGTATGGCAGTGAGGCACGGAGCTAGCGGAGGAAGGATGAAAGTTGACTGAATGCCGTAGAAATGATATCTCTGAGGCGAATGTGTTGTAAAACAATCTATGATCGTGTGAAAAATGTTGAGATTCGTAAAAAGAATGCAAGGCTGATTTAAGCATAATGAGTAAGATTAAGAAAGGGACGCGTAGATGATTTGGGCGTGTAGAGCGAATGAACGAAGAAAATAGTGTAAGGAGATATATATAAATATTACGGGAATGTGAATGGAAGAAGAAACCGGGGACGCCCGAGGAAAACATGGCACGATCAAGTCAGAAGTCGGAATAACAGAAGAGAATGTATGAGGCGATGTATGAATGTGAATGCAGCAAGAAGTGTATGCCAATATCGAGTTGTTTGGCAAACCGTCCTCTCTGCCTACCTCTTCGGGGAAACGTCGTGATGGTTAGTTAGTTAACATATTGTAATTACGCAAGAGCATAAGTGTCAAATAAAAGTATTACTAACGGTTGAACTTGATTCATTCACTTTGTTTATAATATTTATTGGTTCTCCACTATTTTCATAATTTGTGCACTTTAAAGAAATGTAAAATTTAAATAAAATAATTTAATTTAAAATTAATTTTAATACTTTGCAGATTACAAAGTAATAAATTTGAAAATATTAATTGTTTATTTAAAATTTTATCAATTCTTTCGTAATTCAAATTATGCCATTCATAACCCAACGATTCAAGGATTTCCTGTCATTTTTCATATTTATTTGTTTGTAAGAAATAAACAGCTTTAATACAAATATATATACAAAGGAAGTTTAATAAAAGATATGCCAACAAAGTTTCTTGTGATAACAGTGGTTAAATATAGGTGTTTTATTTATGAAGCTAATAAGAGAAAGAAAAGACAAAATAAGAAGGAAGAGGAAGATAGGATCGAGACAGGAAATGCTCCTGATACATTTTATACTCGTGCATCAATTTGTGGTCGTACGTATTACTTCGGTTCCATATTTGAGGTTATTGTGAAGATGTTGTACAAATGAACTAGTTACAAATAATACCTACTGTCAACTGTTGAATTAAAGCGAAACTTGTCAGCATCATAATTAGTGTGGACAGACAAAGTTTATTTTATTTCATTTTTTTAGCACAAATATTTTGATTATTGTTTTATACGTATTTTAATCTATTTACTTTATTCAAATCCATCAAAAAAATATACGATTAAACTTCTAATTGGCAGTAAGGAAAACCACGTTATTTAGTTTCTTAATGAAATATTTGATAAACATTATTGGTAGCGAGATATTGAAAGCATTCAGGAAAAGATGGCGCTTGCCTGAAATACATTCCATGTTGCAATAATCGTTCTATTCGTTTGCACTAATCTTCTCTATTATATAAAGAATAGTGTTTGTTTTGCATACAAATCTACAGTTTAATACCGAGCTTGATGAAATTTTGCACACTTGACTTTCTAAACAAGAGGAAGGTCACTGTCTACATGAAATTTCTAAAAACTGCCCCCTTCTCCCTATCCCACCCCTTAAAGCAGAATTTTAGTACTTTGAAAATTTTGCTCACTTGACTTTCAAAGTAAGAGGAAAACTACTGGGTAGGGGCAACACATCATAACCTCCAAACTATTCATCACCCAGGGCAACGTCGGGAACTTCAGCTATTGATGTTAAAAGTGGCAATAAATTGTCTTTGGAGATAATGCTGTGGCCAAATCTACCTACCACAGACTCCCGCACTCAAGAGTTAAGAGTTAATTTCTATAGCGCAGTTTTGTGAAGGTTCACCTCAAGTACGAGCAGCCTAGCAGTCAGCTACTAGGGACATCTGCAACTATCAAATAACCTCTATCATCAGATACCATTGCGATTGCACTTTCGTTCTTCACTTGGATCAGTCTTCTCTCTCCACTTCACTCCTGTGTGAATTACGTGAATTATAAGTTGTATCCATTACGAATAATTATTGTCACATCAGTTCTTTATAATAAATCTCCTTTTGATAATTATAGGTAAGTTCGGATTACCATTTAACACGTCCCGTTTCCTTCAACAAGTAAACGTCAACTCAGTAAACGCAATCCGATCCCTTACCGAAACCCTAAATTGGTGACCCCAACGTGATCTTCTACTTCTGTGGGACTTTCAAGAGCCAAAGCGAGAAATTTCCCAAGGTGGTTGGTTGGTCTCGCGGATTTCTGCTCGGACACAAAACCCGACTCGGGAACAACCACTGAGGAGGCGATGCAAGGAACAGCGAGACCAGTGCGTTTTCTATACTCTTGTGATTGGGTCCTCTCGGCTAACACCGCCAAGAGTGTTCAACAGTCATATAACAATAGTTCCAAATGCATTGGAATGCGTGGAGTCTTGTGTATTCTTCTTATCTTAATTACATATTCCTCTGAGGACATCCGCGATACGCTACTTAGTTTTAGCCATTACGTAGCTCCATAATCTCAGTTACCTTGCTCCACGGCCCACGTACTGGGATTCAAGGCTATTGAATAGAATTCTCAACTAAGTAAATAGTTCTCCAATTTCCATTTTCGTACAAAAGTTAGGCTTGATATCCAATACGGAATTTACGGCTTAAGGTTTAAGGCTTTAAGGCTGTGTATGGTTACGTGTGCACGAATTATCGCCGTAGAATGCCCAGGCGTGAAGTCATAATATATAATTGAATTAATGTGACTTCTAAGCGGCGATTTACACAAAGCCCTTCAACCAGAAGCCGTACTTTAATATTAAACTCTGGTTTAGGCTTTTACTTTGGCTTTACCAGACACACTATGCAGACTGAGTAAATATGTTATTCGTTGACGTATTAAGTTCGAATTTATCGTTATTTAAATACCAAGCAGTAAAATATAATCACTCCTACACGCAGATATTACATTTATTTTATTTGTTTACGCCCATTACAGGCTTTTACATAGACATTTACAAATAACATTCAAGAGGTACATATGTATTATAATAGATAATATTAAAAGAAACAACATAATTAAATAGTTTCAAATAACCTAGCTCTAGTCGATTAAAAAAACCGTACTAATGCATGTTTATACCATACTGTAACATTGATGTGCCGAATATGTCAACAACATCGAAGTATTTGTTCCCCAGATGTTGAATCCGTCGCATAGGGGAATAATATTGCGACGCTGAAGTTGAATTGTTACAATAAAGTTGTAGATACTGTCTTGTCCTACCAGGTACATGAAAAGCAATCAAATATAGAAGTTCAGTGGTATCAAACATTGAATTAACCACCTTAAACAAACATGTTAAATCTCAAATAATTCTACGTTCAGATAATTTTAATAAATTTAATTAGTAAAGTAAATAATCGTAGTCTATGCATTCTCTAGAAATACCCATTCTAAAATGTACGTATCTATTGATTACGATACTATAATTATTGTACAATCCTTTTCGGGAGTACCATTGGATACTAAGGAAACTCAAGAAGGGGGGAGTTCTTATAAAGTATTAAAATGCAGCAAATGCCATTCCAAAATTGGTCACGATAGAAGAGAAAATATTGCATAGAGATTCTCTAACAAGCAAAGGGAGGAAATCAAAATAAGGGGTGGGGACGAGCTAGTTTTGCCGCCAATTTAAGTAAAATCACAAATTAATAAAAAGTCTCTGATTGTTATTTAGTATTTTGTTTGACTTTTTTATAAATGTTTTATAATTGCTTACCGCAATCAAAATCACTCGAAACAAAACGTGGACGGCATTGAACTGGTGTCAAAATGGGTGTCACGTGACCTTTGCTTCCAGCCGTTGAAATGGTACGTTGAGGCAAGTCTATTAATTCTGACGTCAGTGGTCATGATAGAATGAGTGGAAGACCGAAGGGGTGCAGGGGATTTATGTGAGTGAGATACATCCATCGGAGATGTCCAAGTGTGGAGGAACTCTTCTGGTAGACTGAAGACAGGGAGAAGTATGAAAGGATTAAGTGAATGTAGTGTTGTCCGTGGAGCGATATTGAATAAATGCCATTTGATTTATCAACATTGTTTTCGTGGGAGTTCAGCAACAGCTAATAAACAAGGAAATCAGAGATTTACATAAAAATGTTTGGACTGTGGGCAGAATAAAGACAATATGCCGAAAGACGTTGCGCCTTTGTGTTTTGGCCCTGACCCCTTAGCTTTGTTAACTAACACGGAAAATAACTATTCACACATTGTGTCAGGGTTGAACTGGCATTTGCAAACGACTCTCTTCATAGGGCTATTATTAATTTAAATAAAGGTTCTGAGATTGGTTTAGAAGTGACTAGCTCCTTTATAGGAGTTTTAATCGTTAACATTAACCAAATAGCAATTTTCATTGCAGGGATTATACAACTTTTTCATTAGCTTTCTGCCAACATAACACTCTTTTAAAGTGTCAGCGGTTTTAGCCGATCTCCTTCACGTCAACCCGTGGTGTCCTTCACCTGTTCTATCTGTTATCAGTTAGTCGCGTCGCATGCCCAGCATAGTTCATTCGAGTATGGAGATTGAGGTAGTAATGTCGACACCTTTTTCTTGCTTTTAATCAACTCTTTACTTTTTTTATTTTCACCAAGAATATGCCTAGCATGGGTCTTTGCATGGTTATCGTGGGTGTCCATTTGTGTCGATAATGAGGCGTTACCAACGGTTTTAGTGAGAGTTATGTTTGCGCTCCAAGCGAACGTATTTATAGTATGCGTTATTGATTGAGTATGCGTGTTCAGAGGTCTGAGATATCTTATTTTTAATGCGTTAAACCCTGGCTATCCTAATCTTATTCTTCGCTTGATTTTATTCGTCTGATTTTCTTTTCTAAGCCATACCAATTGTTAGAAAACCCATAAATAACAAGATTCGTAAGACTGGGACCTTTCCCTGGGCAGGACATGTAGTAAGGATGAAAGATAACCATCTACCAAAGAGACTTTTTTTAATAAAACAAATAAATAATGTATGACAGACTGCGTCCATTTACATTTAAAAAAACGTACATTTTGCTCCTTTGAATATGGTCGCTTTTTGTTTCTGACTCCAACCCAAAACCTTAGTCGTTCTCTGAGTGTGAGTCAGGAACGAATGAATCCGTTTTTGCGAACTCGGAGTGAGTCCACCGCCTTTGGAATCGAATTCATTGCCTCGGTCCGGCCGAAACGATTCTCGTCTATGCCGTGCCTGTCGTTGTGCATTGTTTTGTTTACCGTGCCGAAAATGTTAACATCTATATAATGTTTAAAGTAAATAATAACGTATTTGATAACGTACTTAATATTGGGTTTTTCTCTCGTTAAAACTACGCAGATATTAATTTTTTAATGAATATCATTCGCTTAATGAAACCTGGCAGCTGTCATCCGAGAGAACCGAAACCGCAGTTAAGCAAGATGTTTTTAAGCCTAAGGAAAGGATAAGGAATTTTCCTTAAAAATAACGGAAATAGGTCTCAAGGACTCCAAAGTTGTATGGCTACCATGGCGATGATTTTCCCAGGAATATTTTCTAAAGAAAGTTCCTTCGCGCTTGCACAGGTCTTGGTAATAATAATAATAATAATTGGATGATTTGTATGGCGCCGATTTTCTGAAAAATCACCTCAAGGGCGCTGTACAAATACTACTTCCATGGTAGTATATTTTGTTATGTTGATATTCATATTTACTCCAATAGAGTTCTTTGAGCGTACAAGTAATAATCCACACCCTAATAAGAACCCCTTTCTTGAACATTTCGTATATAATACGCAATACTATACGAATTCTTCCCCGGGGGTCAAAATAGTCAGCGTTCAATAGTGTTAAATAAAACGGCCCTGAACTTAATTTATTAAGTTAAAAGTGGGTGTTCCAAATATCCTTTATAGTTTCAGTCCAAACTGAAGCTTACTAGATGCCAACACATAGAAATCTACATAGAAAATGTTATGAATGAAGCGAGAATCGATACAACGAATTTAGAGACATTGTCAAGTGATAACAAGTCTTGCCAAACGTATATGAAGTGTCCATCCAAAACTGATTTGACAATACCCACACAAATATATATACTATATGCCCTGAAATTTTAGTTTAGACTTACGGAATTCAATACTCGTAAATTGATTATCAATTCGGTGGCGGGGAAATTGGATAACGCAGAATAATGAAGAAAAGCGATACCAAGTATCGAATAACAATGCAAAACTGTTGTACGGCTTCTGCGGTAAGGTTCCACAGACAGTGAATTTTATATTAATCTTTGGATACGTTATAATATCTTCTTTACTGTTATCTATTGCAATGGCGTGGACATGGTTTTTGATTAGGAAATATTAACCACGGACGTGGTAAGTTTTCGTTAAGAATGGCTAATCCGCTGGCTTTAGCCGATGTTTGTTGGGGTTAACTGCCACATCAAATATTCGATAACCGTTTCATTTATGCATATTACAAGTCGACTACTGGATATATAAAATTTCCTTTTTTTTAACTGCACAATTGCGTGAAAAAGGGCAACAGAATATGATAATGATTTCGTTAGTAAAGTTGTACTAATACACAAAAGTACCACAACAGACGGCGCTTTTTTATATATGAATACCGCACAAGAGTCCCAACTGCTCCCAACCGTCTGGAGCCAGTGAGACTATGGCATCCCCAATTGGGGAATGTTATGAGGCTGAAGGTATTGGCGAGGGGAAGGAGAAGGAGAAGAGGAAGGTGGGGAAGTATCTTCCACTCTGGAACGTGCGCAAATATACTATATATTATTTTTAAATGAATTAATTGTGAAACAGCACAAATTAATTAAATTAAATTTACTTGTGTGACCTTCAGATTCTTAGTCGAGAGCCTTACCCCTCGACCATGGAGGCGCTAATTGCACTATTTGTGACACTAACATAAACGAGTCGTCCCTTGAATGCGTATTGCTCACACATGTTCCTTTTATGTGTAGAATATCGTCAACGTTTCAATACGATATATTATACGTCATTTTACAGACTTACTTCCTGCTTTTGTCACGTTACAGTAGGGTGGTCAGTGGGGTGCCTGTCGCGCTGCAATTCGTAACTGGAATATCACGCGTGTTTTTGAAGATTGATTTCTTGTAATAATTTTAAAATTGTTAATATTACGTTCATAATTACAACTTAGTAAAACTCTTAGATAGAAGACTTGTTTCTGACTTAAATTTTATTTTCAAAATTGTTAATGGTTTTATAGACAGCCCTGATATAGTCAGGTTAATTAAATTTAATATTCGAACTAGAACTACTAGATCTAAAATTTTATTTAATTGTAACAATAATTTCAAGACTTAGTCATTGAAAAATTCTCTTGTACCTAGACTTCACGCAGAAGGTAATACATTTTCAGACATGGTAGATATGTTCAACTGGTCGAAATACAAATACAAACAGACGATTATTGCATACATCATCAACAATTGTTAAAATATATGTCTAGAGTATAAGTATCAGTGAATGTGAGGTATGTTTTGAATATTCGCCTCTGTAGCTAATTATTTGGAATGTTACTTACACAATGTTAATTCTGTATTTGTTCGTGAGACAAATGAAATATTTAGTTCTAATATTTCATGAAGGCTATCTATTTTATCTATGTACCTAGTGTGATGTGTTTTACACTTGTATGACTATTGTAATTAACTAAATATGTAAAAGCCCAAGTAGGGCGTATATAATATCTATATGTATAAAAATCAATGTAAGTTTGTTTGTTTGTCCTTGATTTTCTCGAAAATTACTGGACCGGTTTCGTTGAAAATAGCACAGTTTGTTCTTATTAGTGACGGGAAGGTTTAAAGAGTAATTTGAATGAAATCCAATATGTAAAACTGTTGCTATAACGTTTAAAATTAGTATGAAAAATATTGAACCCGCCATGTTTTATTTAGGTTAGCCCTTATCTATAACACTATGGTTAGCGACAGATTGCATATTAAAAAAAAACGGTTTTTTTGGTAGAGTATTTTCAAAATGGAAAACACTAGTAGGTGCCTACTTAAGAACTTTATGATTTAGATATATTTTGAAAAAATAAACATTTGGAATGAAATAAAATATTCAAATGAATGTTTCTTTATTTAAAGATTGTTACTTTCGCTGTCAAATCAATTACGGCACCCTAATGACAAGCAAGAATTCACAACATCACAACTTTATATAAACCCGAGCAAGGCCGGGTACACATCAGCTAGTAAGGTAGGGTAAGCAGTGTTTATGTGTCTCTATGGAATGCACGCCTCTGTCTCTATGTACATTACATACGTATTTGTGTACAGATGTTGGGAGTAACCGTACTTGATATAGAACGATAAGATCTTTAGATATAAAGTATAATCTCACTAATCTTCTAATTCACTGCTTGCAGAGACTTAAACAGATGTGCCCCACTTCCCATGAAAAAATGCTATTATATTTGTATTTTAAACATTCAACACATAATACGAACATTAAATAATCTGAGCACAATACAGTGCAGTTATTAAAAAATGTTTGTATAGTAGGGACATTAAAAAAAAAGTTAATATTCCAAGAGTGGTATTCAAGTGGTTTTCCACTGAAAATACTTTCGCATCTCTGGTCTATTGGGTTAATATTTTTCTGAATTTCATGTCTTCAAATTATTAAATGTAAACAGAGAAATCAGGAAACTTGATTTGTGCGAAAAGTCTGGCTTCTCAATATAAAGAGGATCATCGACTTTAAATAATGCACTTGTCTCAAGTCCTTGCGCCGATAAGTAAATACTCGCATAAGCCTACTTGTTATTGGAAATCCTTGACGAGGTAAGCTCTGACCCTGAGGGGCTGCTGACTGCTGAGTGGGTAATTGTATAATGTATGCGAGTTTAATAGAGCTTCATGGGTCAATTTGAATAACTGAGAATTGCTAGATGCCTTATACGCTTTGTTCAAATCCAATTAAAAGATATTCCAACCAATTGCATGGCCGGAATAAAGAACGTGTATTCTTCACTGTGTGCTTGTACTTGATCACTTACAAAATGAAGGACGCTAGCAGTGACGGATTTTTACATTATTCGGTTACAATTAATAATACATTGTTACTCCAAGGATTTTAAAAAAGCAAGAAAATGTAAGAAGAGTCAAGAAGATGCAAGAAGAGCCAGGACGAGCCAAGAAAAGCCAAGAAAAAATAAAAATAGTCAAGAAGAGACAGAAAGATGCACGAAAAAGGAAGACATAGAAAAAAAAGAACTCAATCATTTCCTTTATTCCTGCCCATCCTAAATTCCAATATTTACCTATTAGGTTGCCATGTATACCGGTTGATTAAAATCCAACCTCCTTCCCATCCTCAGAGCACGTGTTCAAAGTCTTAACAACTCAGTGCCCCCTGGTGTACTGGTCGCACCGGGACAGGAATGCTCCTGGCTGGGGTGGTACAATCGAATCGTATCATAACACCAGCATAAAAGGCACGAGACGTCCATACTCTCCAGCTTCTTCCAATAGTCTACGGCATATAACCATTGCAAATTTGTGCGAAGCACAATATTTAGACCCAAAAATCCAACATTATTGTAAAAATTTCAATAACGTTTTATTTGAGCACAATTTATTTTGTTCGTATGCTATTACTCGTAATATCAGATTAACCACTTGTCTGAAATTTTAAATAAAAGCGGCGCATACAACGACATATTACTTACTAACTCAAAGTTACCAAATTGTTAAAATATCCCCGACCTGGAATCCAAGCTACATTACGATTACGATACTTGGTATAAAAGTATATTTTTATATATTTTTAAGCTACGAATGCATCAGTGAGCCGCTCGCGAACCTTTCGTTGAAATTATTTTCACAGCCAACCTCCAGCGATCCACGGGAAAGGAACGAACCAACCGCGAACCACCTACTCACGTAAATTTTGGCTCTTCCTGACAAAATAAATATAAATTGTATAACATATAACAAATTTTAATAATTGCATTTATTCTGAATTGTGAAGCAGATACACACTTAAACGGAAATGAGCGGCATTAAATAATAATCACAAAAGGTGTGTATGTCTTAAATATAAAAATAATACATTTTCAAGACAAGAGTTTTAAGGTTTGTTATTAGTATTTATATTTTATAACTTACCTTTTCCTGTACCTTTGCTAATTTTTGTTTGTGTTTTTTCGCGATGCTTAGAAGTCAACAATTTTACCTTTTTTCCAGTAGTCCGCAGATGTATTTTGATACATATCAGCATCTATTTCTCTCCAGGGATCTTCTTTTTTTATAAATGGTCCTTATGATTTTAAAGTGAAGGTTTTGTTTTATTAATTTCACTAAATTTTCCTCTGACCACTCCATAATTAAATAAAAATTAAAAATAAATAAAAAATGGTGGAACGAAATCACCAGAACAAAATAAAATAGACGATGGAGCCTGTAGGTTTGCGAGCAGAAAAAAAAAAAAAACGAACCGCACACGACCCTGTCCCTGTGAGCCGCGAACGCCTTTGTGTTCGTCAGATAAATCGACAGGACGAGCGGTTCGCGAACGGTTCGTTCGGCGCACCAAACCCCGTACTAACTACTAATCATACGTACCAGCGGATCGCGAGAGGCTCGCGAACGGTTCGGCTCGCAGATGTATACGCAGCTTTAGGTACCACGAGAACCACCTTTAGCGTAAAGTATCTAGCACAAGTGGGTATTTAGTAATGTGTAATTACGTTTAGTGAATTAATTATCATTAAATTCATTATCAATTCGAGCGCTGACACATCCTTTCAATTAAAATCACGGCCAGAACAAATAAAAACTAGCCCACACCATAATAAATGTCAAGTAACCTATGACTGATACGTTTTTTATTGGAGGAGGAATATTAAAAACTTTTGAATGTGGTACAAATTGGTTTCAGATAAATCAAATAAAACGTTTCATGAAATACTTCTTTTATCTTCATATACAGGGTGTCCAGTAAGTGATGAATAACCTTTCTACAGGAAATGGGGAACCCCAAGGCCGTTCCGACAATTGAATTTTATGTTTAGTCCCACGGTTTTCGAGATATTAAACTTTAATTTGTGTCTTTACTGGCTCCGTCAGCTGGGATTTTAGGATTTGTAGTAATCTGGCAAATTTTTAACCCAGACCTCCATTCAAAAAATTACACTACGAGAGATTAAACTGGATCAAAACACAAATTTAAAGTTGTAACCGTTGCACCGAAGAGAGTGAGCGAGGTGCAAATATTTTAAAATTTAAAAAAATCCAATAACTCGATAACCTTGAGACTCTTACGTGACTATGGCATCGAAGAGAGTTCGCAAAGGAGTGATTTTTATTTTTGAAAATGTCCAATAACTCGAAAACCGTGGGACTTTTACTACCTGAATTTTTAAACCTGAATTTTCGGAACGGCCTTGGGATCCCTATCCACAGTTGAAAGGTTATTTACCACTTACCGGACACCCTGTATAACGTACTTGAGTAGCACTTGTCACCAACTGGATTTGTCTTGTTTTGGTTTATGTTTATTTTTGGCTGTGACAGTCTCCGAAAAGTTTATCGGTTTTGGTCAGAAATAATTTGAAGTAGGATGTTGATTCCTTTGTCGGAATGAGAAACCTATTGGCAAGGTCTTCGAGGTTTTCTGTCGGCAGACGGTTAGCTGAGATTTTATTCAAGTGGTCTGTTTCTTTACCAATTTTTTAATTGATTACTTGTATAGCGCCGTTTTTGCGAAAAATCACCTCAAGGGCGCTGTACAAATCTTAATTCCTGTTCTTTATCTAATTATGCACAAACAGATACAGAAAAACATACTGGAAAACATACAATGGAAGGTGTTCCGAAGTAGTGTCATTACTTCCTTGGTCGATCCCCGAACGACTCGTTCTTGTGTTTATTTCATGTTTTTTTAAATGTTTTTCTCTTTGTGTACTTCCTCCTTCCAACAAAATGGATATTTTGAAGAACCTGATTCACTGCTTCCTTTTCTTAAATACTATTTCGAACAGCATTCCCAAAGATGACATATAAAGATTAAATAGAATCACTTCGGATATCGACATATTTAGCACAAATGAAGCTGCGTTTAAACATGAAGCTTTATTGCTACTTGTTTAATACCAGTATGTTTTATGTATATGTACCATATGTCTACCTTCTTTATTTTTATTTTTATTTAATGTTTGGATGTTATACATCCTGTCTTATTTAGCAATGCAACTCTTTAAAAATGCCTTAAAATTTAGTAAATTTTTTAAAGGGAATAAAGTAGATTTAATTGAATTGAAAGACCCCCATTAACGAAAAAGTTGTGAAATGCATTGTTATTACTGAAATAATGAATCACCCAGCAAGCATAATTAATAAATACATATCGGCGTTTTCTTTCCTAACAGATTTTTTTAATCGGATGAAGTCATTCTAGAGACTAAGGCCAATTACCGTCGCGGTGAGGCGATATAAGAATTGCCTCTCGTAAAGGTCTGTGTTAAATATTTTTATTGCGATCACATTTCTCGATGAAAATGAATGCGCCAATTTGTGTTGTTTATTTCAACATATTTTATAACATAGTTAGGTATTTTCCTGACGGAAACTTCCCACGTTGTTCTAAACTAAACGGGCAGTAAATTTATTATTCGCGATGCGTCGGCAACGTTTTGTTTGGATGAAAGTGAATAGCGTTCTGGTGGGAATGTTGTTTACATCCACTGACGTCGGAATTACATAGACATGCCCAAAGCAAGGTCTACCATAACCGTTTTGACGTGGAGGCAAAGGACGCGTGACATCTATTTTGGCACCAGCCTGGGTCGTGCATTTTTTTTAATAAACTCCGCTATCATTCGCATTCTAATTACCGTCTAATGATCATCGTAAGATTTTACGGAATAAGGCAATCATATGCATTAAAATTGTGTAAAAATAATAGTGATGATGAAAAATCGCAAATATCGCATTACACTTAATGCGTGGCACTTAATATGAACTAAACATGTCAATTATACTCTAACAAAATATTCTGTTTATGTAAACAAGCCCCAACTTTTTTTTAATCTATTATTGTTTTACTTAAATTGGAGGTTTACACTAGTTTTGGATATTAGCACGGCAGCTATGGGACGGTTATTTGCTATAAATTCCACACAATTTTAAATAAGGACAAGTTGATCATTACCAGATTTGCTTTTCAGGAGTAAATACTAATACTTTGCGGTGCAATGCGAGTTGTCTGCATAATGTCGGGACTTATTTATTAGCAAATCGCTGAAAAGGACATGCCTCCAGGCTCACTTCATTCATTTGGCTTCATCCCCCCCACCTGTTAAAGCGCCTCTGTTGATTCTCCTCTCTGTGTTTGCATCATATTGTAATTGATAACTACCTACCCATCGAAGAATATTTTATTTAGGTGCCTTTATATATTTTGCACGTACACTAATTACTTATATCATTCGTTTAACTATTGTTTGGATCTTTGGGGTAACGTAATACCTTAGTTATTACTTAGAATAAAATCCTTTGAGACTTTCACGGTCGATTTTGATTCGTGCTTTGTCGGCATTCCTTGAGATATGTTACGAACTATCTTGAAGTGTCGATCATTCGAAAAAGTGTTACATCTGCCTTGATATTGGATGGTAATGAAAATAATATTATGTTATTAAAAACTTAATAATTTTAATATAAAGCACATAGTCAGTCTGAATCTCCGTCAGGAGCGGGGGAGACTCCGTACGCAGTCGATATTATCGATTTTTGTGTTTTACGCCCTCGTACAATATATTATAAGCGTTGTAGCAATAGCCAGTTGGAAGAGGTAAAATTATACGTTCCTGACAAATATACTTGTGGGAGATCCCATGCACCCTTTTATGCTCCAAAAGCGAGAACTTTTGTTTAGCAGAGCACGCCAATCAACAGAGGAACTTAACTGCTCAACAATGCTGCATTAACCGTTGACGTTTTAAATATGTTTGATACAGATTATCATCTTTAATATACAAATGTTTACAAATGTTTGGGGCTTAGGCTTAAAAGTTCTTGGTATCCGGTACTTGACGGCTACACCAAAACTCAACACCGAAAACCACATTAATTATACTATTAATAATTATTATTATTATATTGAAATACCGGCTGTGAGGGTATTAACGCGCGCGACACTGTATCATCACACATCGATCACTTCTACATACATAAATACACACTTCACCACAATGTACACATCTCCCCTGATGATGAACACTGTCCGAAACGTTGGCAAAAAGAGAAGGAAGCGCAACACGGCATAATATTCTTTATTTTTCTTTCTTTATCTTGTTAGCTTCATAAATAAAACATCTGCATTTAACCACCGTTAGCACAAGAAACTTTGTTGGCTTACCTTTTGTTAAACTTCCTTTGCATATATATTTATATTAAAAGCATTTCGTACAAATAAATAAATCCCAAAAACTGTTCAAGAAAAAGTTTACTTGTACTATTTTTTTATTCCTAATACTTGTCTATGTATATTTTTTACCATTTCTTATGAATTGTGTTATTTTTTAAACTCTGTAATATATTCGTGTACAACTATTTTATGGAGACAAAATAAAAACATAATAAATTCTGTATATTCCTGAAAACAAGAATTTCCATAAAACCGCCATTCTTTAACCTGGAAATATAATCTCAGTTTCCAGTCCCCGTCGAACGCAAGAGATCTCCATACGTTAAATATTCGCAGTAAAAAATAACCGCAAGACTATCTCCTTATACTATAATTGTTGCTATATGGCGAACTTTAGGTACAGCGACATGATCCTTTCATATAAAACCTGTTTTCGACAAATAACATTAAAGTAAAAAACATCCGGAATGTGGAAGGAGAACCCGTAATACCTCAGCACCCTGGTGAGAATACTTGATTATAGAACTTTAGGTGAAGCGACACAAAGATGAAAGTATTTGGTTGTGAACCTTTTGTGGGATTTGCTCTTTTTTATGTCAATAGCGCACAGGAGTCCTAACTGTCCAGAGCCAGTGAGACTATTGCATCTCCAATTGTGGTGTTGTGAGGCTGAAAGGAGTGGGGAAGCAGCAGGTTGGGGAGTACCAGGCTATTCAGATCTGGTCACCAAACAGGACTAAAGTCATTTCAAGCAGCGGTCGATAGTAATAGTGATAGTTACTATTATATTAAGTCTATCATCACTGTAATAAAACTGTACTACTGTTTTATTTTTATTTTTTATAATATTATTTAAATCGATATTATGTAATTGGAGTCTAGTATCTCAATAACAAAACTGTTATTCTGTTTTCATATATTTTTAAATATTCTTTCCAACTTGTGTACATTGATCACAACATGCATGCACCTATATTGTTCTATTATTCCCCTACATTTGTATGATGATGACAATTCGCAAATTTTTAGGAGAGGGATAACATTGAAAAAAAAACCATTTAAATACTTACACAAAAACAGTGAAAAAAAAACATGTAAATATTTATACAAATTACCAATTTATCAATTTTATTTGTGGTTGCACCTTTTTGAAAATGTTTATTTTGAGACTAACACATAACACATGATGTGTAGTTTTTACAGCCGTTCTGTGGAGTCAAACCCGTGGGAGGGTGGTCAGGTGACTAATGCAAGCAAACATCGGGATTTATCCTCCACAAACGTACGTGTGTATTTAGGATCCAGTCATTTGATTTTGCTCTGTATGACCATAATTATAACAGGACTCCCCTTTCGCTTAGTCAAGTTAGTGGGACATTGAATAAAACTTTCCACACTTTTTGTTAAATTGAGTGACTAGAATGTATTGTAGATAGGTCCTGTCCAATCTCAATAGACTATCTACATTATTACCTTTTATAATATATCATTCACACGGTTTAACATTGTACGTACGGAAGCCCTTAAAAATTGAGGTATACAAATGGAGTAAACATTAGCGTTCGAAATATAGGCAACAACATGCGGCCAATTGGCAAAGAGATAACACGGGCTTCAGTCGATTACAATCGGTCGCCGGGTATGTATCTCCAATGATAACTGCAAAGTGCCTATACGACTGAACAAGTCGTTCTGGAAAAAAAAATAGAAAAAGCAATGGTAATCTTTCATCGGTTTTACCAAAGTCAATATTCGTGTAAATTAGGTTTTCTAATGTTAAAAAACTCAAGCAGCAAATGGAGTAGGCACGCCGGTAACTCAAATGCTCCGAGACACGGCGGCAAGCGGCCAACCGTTCGCGACGCGGCGACTTCGTTGAGTTCGTTCGCGGTCGGAACCCCCTTCCTACTTTACAGACGGATACAATATTTTACACTGATTTTACAAAGAACGTCGTCTCTATTTATATACTCCAATGTCCTTGAATGAATTTTCAAACAAAGCAAGTAATTTAATTGTCCTGGAAAGGGGTCTAAGAAACGCCTCCACTGCCGATTTCCAGTTGTCTATCTCCAATAACTTCTGACCGAGAATCCCATATTCTTCCAACACTCCTTCGTCCTTTTTATAGAGAAGCTTTTTCGGTGGACAGCTATATTCCATCATCGCTACATGTCCAGCCCAGCAGATCCGTCCCGGTTTTATGATTCTCGTCAATGAGGGTTCTTTGGAAATTTTCATACTATGTACTCGTATTTCTGCTTATATAATTAATTTGGAATATTTTCAATCAATTTATAGGATTTACCTACATAGATAGATTATAAATGTACCTAAGAATTAATACCCACTTACAGCATTTTATTGTAGACAAAAAATGGGGGCTCTGCGATCGTTTAAAACGTTTTAAATGACAACACCAAGATTGCTCATAAAGTTAGAGTGTAAAAAATTTGAGGTACTTTCCGAAAGGAGATGTACATCACATATTAAGACAATTTAAGGTTGAAACTTTTTATTTAAATTAAAAAATTAAAATTTTTTATTTCGTTTTATTTGGAAAACCAACAGTTTACAATAATTATTACATATGGTAAATGTATTAAAAAAATTAACTAATAATAGGTTTTCACTTAATAATTTAAATTATTCAATTAAAAAAGAAAGGGTTCAAGTTAGGTTATAGCTATGAGGTTAGGATGATGAGAAGGAGGGGAAGGGAAAGGATCTAGTCTGTGTAGAGTAATGTGTATTGTGTGAACGTTATTTATTGATTTTAGGTTTGAAATTATTAGGGCTGAGTTAAATAAGTCGAACTCACTGTATGAAGTGTTAAAAATGTGTGAAGCGCGGTGAATAAAGGTGTTTTTTTTAGTTAGTGTTGCATTGAGGTAGGTTTAGTGGGTGGTTTTGTCTGGTTTGTCTGTTAGGCACTCTTAATTGAATTCGTTCAAGTAATTCAGGGGAATCTATCACAGAGGTAAAACACTACATCTGCGGAATTTCTACGGCTTTTTAGTGACGAAATCTGAAAGGGTTAAATTTTTTTTATTATTTTACACTTTACAAGGAAGACAATTACACGGAAAAGGCGATGTTACGTTTTTTTTAAAATTGTGAATCGAAATAACCATAGACGTTAGATACATAAAAATATAAACAAAATCAAATTCACTGAAAATATAAGTTTATATAATGTTTCTTTAAAACTATCTGTCAAATTCGAATGTGAAAAAATGTGATTGTGAGGAACAAAATTTCAAAGATATAGTTAGCAGCTTGGTATTGCCATTGCAATGAAAAAATGTAGTTTCACTTTATTAAACGTCCAAATTTTATTGCCAAGTTATATATTAAAATAACTATGTGCCCCTTTTTTCTGTAAAAAGTATGAAATTCCTTTTCACGGACTCTGCCAATTCAAAATATTCCTGCATCCACATTAAATATTTCGTATATCTTTAGTTTTTTCTGGCTGCCTTTACCTCACAATGGGCATTCCGAGAAACCTATATCGTCTGTATAACACGGCACGGCATACTAACCTAATAAATTAGGCTATCTTCTGCAACAAATAAATCCCTATCTTGTCCGTAACTGTCATCTGTCTACCTGTAACTAATACCTGTACGAAATTCTTCGCAATAAAAGCACAAGTTTCTTTATATAATAGAGTGTTAGTGCACCTTCCCACGCGTTGCAAAAAGTCTCAATTTCATTGTTGGCTTGATGCTTTTGTAGAAAAAGGCGAGTAATATTAAAGTGACCAATCTTCTGGTATTGTCGTGTGGAACCAAAACGTTTGCTTCGTCTGCATTCATCCATGGTATTGAGTGTACATATTTGTTTTGTCGTAGAATAAAACATGAAAATTCCAAGGTCATGCTTCATATTTTATAATACGTAATTTTACGAAGTGGTTTAACATCACAAAATGTATTATTATAAGCAATAATTATTACCTGAAAAATCATACAAATTGAATAATCTCCCGAGAAAAAATACATGCTGCCGACGGGACTCGAACCCGCGACCTTTCGTTTACCGGACAAGTGCTCTACCACTGAGCTACGGCAGGTTATTCATTACCCGCCAAATTAGTCAACATGTACTAGTTCTTCAGACTACAATCATTGCTTATTACATTTTTTCTCACTGGAAACAACCATCTTTATTTTTGTGGGAAAGGCGTTGTAAGTGCTAACTCTCTCACTAGGTGGCGTCGAGATTCTATCGAATCTACATTTTATTGTAAGAATATTTTTTACTTGCCAGATATTATTATTTTAAATGATTAAACTAATGTTTACAAGACAAGATTTTTTTTATGCATAGCACAAATATTAAACAAATTATTATTAACGAAAGGTCGTGGGTTCGAGTCCCGTCGGCAGCATGTATTTTTTCTCGGGAGATTATTCAATTTGTATGATTTTTCAGGTAATAATTATTGCTTATAATAATTTGTTTAATATTTGTGCTAATAATATCTGGCAAGTAAAAATTAATTACAAAAATAATAGATTCTTAGAATACCCGCCTCGACAGTTAGCACACAACGCGCCCAAAAAATAAGATGGTTGTTCCAGTGGAAAAAATGTAATAAGCAATGATTGTAGTCTTAGTAAGTGCTAACTCTCTCACTAAGATGGCGTGATTCTCGGAAGATTATTCAATTGTATGATTTTTCAGATAATAATTATTGCTTATAATAATTTGTTTAATATTTGTGCTATGCATATAAAAAAATCTTGTCTTGTAAACATTAGTTTAATCATTTAAAATAATAATATCTGGCAAGTAAAAAATATTCTTACAATAAAATGTAGATTCGATAGAATCTCGACGCCACCTAGTGAGAGAGTTAGCACTAACAACGCCTTTCCCACAAAAATAAAGATGGTTGTTTCCAGTGAGAAAAAAAAAATGTAATAAGCAATGATTGTAGTCTGAAGAACTAGTACATGTTGACTAATTTGGCGGGTAATGAATAACCTGCCGTAGCTCAGTGGTAGAGCACTTGTCCGGTAAACGAAAGGTCGCGGGTTCGAGTCCCGTCGGCAGCATGTATTTTTTCTCGGGAGATTATTCAATTTGTATGATTTTTCAGGTAATAATTATTGCTTATAATAATTTGTTTAATATTTGTGCTATGCATAAAAAAAAATCTTGTCTTGTAAACATTAGTTTAATCATTTAAAATAATAATATCTGGCAAGTAAAAAATATTCTTACAATAAAATGTAGATTCGATAGAATCTCGACGCCATCTAGTGAGAGAGTTAGCACTTACAACGCCTTTCCCACAAAAATAAAGATGGTTGTTTCCAGTGAGAAAAAAAAATGTAATAAGCAATGATTGTAGTCTGAAGAACTAGTACATGTTGACTAATTTGGCGGGTAATGAATAACCTGCCGTAGCTCAGTGGTAGAGCACTTGTCCGGTAAACGAAAGGTCGCGGGTTCGAGTCCCGTCGGCAGCATGTATTTTTTCTCGGAAGATTATTCAATTTGTATGATTTTTCAGATAACAATTATTGCTTATAATAATTTGTTTAATATTTGTGCTATGCATAAAAAAAATCTTGTCTTGTAAACATTAGTTTAATCATTTAAAATAATCACAAAATGTATTAAGAGGAACGGCTGCGCGGCCTATTTCATACAAAACTTAATTTTGATTTTGATGCCAAAATACCCATCTTAACTGAATGATATATATTTTTTCAATTAAAGGTTTACAAATTAAGCAATAAGTGTATGCCAAGATCAAGTTGTTTGGCGGTCCGTCCTCTCTACCTACCCCTGCGGAGAAAAGGCGTGATGGTTAGTTAGTTACTTAGTTAGTATTTACAATTCAGAATTTCCATGTACGAGTACATATTACAAACTCCCTTTGAAAACATGAAGCTTTTATGCACTTTAACAAACTATATTTTACCTTTAAAAGATAATCAGGTGTCTAGTTGAAAAAGTAATTATATGAAATCCTTCGACAGAAAAAAAATCGCAAAGTATGCTCCAAAAATTATAAATAACACACGTGGTTCTGCTTTTTAACGTATTATGGGAATGAAAAAACTCACAACGTTTCTTTAAATGCTATACTTGTCTTGGGATTTTTTCTCTGTTATAAATATGTCGTATTCTATTAAATCTTTTTTAAACGATCGCTTCCGCGATTAGGACGCTCCGTCTCTCTTCCGTATTAACATATCTCATTTTCAAGCATTGTTAAGTTTCCGTTCGGAGGGTATTGCCGGGTGTTAATAAAGTACCTACTTACTTCTTTATTATTTTATTTTTTTATCAACTTTAAGATATTTTACAAAATACGAGTACATGTAAGACAAAACTTTTTAGTAGTGTAGCTAACGGGTGCTTGTCATTCGAAACTAAATAAATTTACAGTTAATGTACTTACACACACACACACATATATATAATCAAAACATACATAACAAACACAAATATTTTATAATAATCTTACTCAAAAATATTTCTACTCATAACCATAAAAAAAACCTACTTGCAAGGAAGAATAAAATAACTCAAATAAATGACATTTATAGATTACTAGCTGAAGTACCCGGCGTTACACGGAGTCATGTACGGTTTGGAATTAATTTTTTTATGATGTATTAACCCTACCGCTACCCAGTAATTTTCCTCTTATTTTGAATGTCAAATGGGCAAAATTTCATTAAGAAATGTCAACTTTCTACTTTAAGGGGTAGGGAAAGTGGATAGGGGTCGTTTTCGAAATCTCACATACACAGTGACCTTCCTCTTATTTTGAACATCAAGTTAGAAAATTTTCATCAAGCTCGGAATAAAACTGTTGATTCGTATACAAAACAAACACACACCGCCCGCCCGGGACATTCTTCTTTATATTAATAGAAGATTTTTATTTTTTTTATTTTTTTTTTTTATTTAATATAATATTTTTTTTACAGAGGGTATATAAAAATAAGACATGATTCATATAGTGTAACAAAAAATATAATATAGCTATTCCTCACCATAAAGAAACAAGGTTCTTGTGTTTGGTGAGTGATTATCGCTTAATTAATCAAATCATAACTTAAAATATTGTTGTACAATAGCAGGAAAATATGAATTTGTCGTGTAAATTTTGTAATTTATCACTAGTAATAGTATTAAAGAAAATGAAAAAAAAGTAGAAGAAAAGAAGAGAATCTAATAATAATAAAAATTTAAAAAAAAAATTTTAAATTGTTAGAGTAGTTTGAGGTAATTTTTTAATCTATGTTGAAATTCATGGATATTTTCTATAATTTTAAGATCAGATGGCAGATTGTTAAAAAAGTTATTCCTAGATATAGGTATGTGTTTTGCGTATGCTTAGTATTGAATGGCGGGATTTTAATGTTTTGTTGATACCTTGCGGATATATTAAATTGTAATTTATTTAACGTTTTTTCTTTAAAGATTTGAATAATTGCATATTTTTATAAATTTTATCTACTGTAGGTACATTGAATATTGTAAAAAGCTTTTCAGTGGAAAATGATGATGGTTTTTTTAAAATTACCTTTATTATCAATCTTTGAATTATTTTAAGCGGACTTAAAATATTATCATATGTTCCCCCCCAGCCAATAATTCCATATTGTAAAATAGACTGAACAATTGCATAGTACACTCTTTTTAGGTTTTCTAGTCTAAGAATATTTCTTAGTCTTATAAATATATATATACATTTTCTAATTCGTTTAACAAGTTCACAAATATGTGTTTTCCATTTAAAATGCTGGTCTATATATACACCAAGGTATTTACTTTTGGAAGTTGGACTAAGTATTGAACATGCTTGATTACAATTGATTCTGTTGCAGTTACTTTGGTGTATTACAATTTTTATTTCTGGTTTTGATTTAAATTTATTGATAGAGAAAGGAATAAATTTTGTTTTTCCAGTGTTAAGGGAGAGTAGATTATTATCGAACCAATTTTTAATATATTAATATCAGTATTTGTTAGCTTGTTAATAGAATTCCAGTCAGTACCTTCAATTATTATGACAGTGTCGTCAGCATAAGATATTATTTTTCCGTTTAGCCTTTGCATGAATATGTCATTTACATAGATGATAAAAAGTAGAGGTCCCAGTACTGTACCTTGAGGTATGCCAAAATTACTTGTTTTTTTATGACTAAGTACCTCGTTTATTTTTACCACTTGAGGACGTTTGAAAAGATAGCTTTTTATCCATTCCAGAGCTGTATTATTTATTCCAATGTTGCTTAATTTAATTATAAGTTTGTCATGAGATATGCTATCAAACGCTTTTTGAGATCTATAAAAATTCCAAGGCATTTTAGTGATTTATCTAATGAAGTGTGAATAAGGCTAGTTAATTTTGAAATTGCATCCTGTGTGCTTCTACTTTCCATAAAGCCGAATTGATTTTCGTGAATTATGCTATTACATTTTATAAACTGGTTAAATCTTTTTTTTACAAGTTTTTCAAAAATTTTTGAAATATTTGAGATTACTGAAATGGGACGGTAATTATTAACATCTTCGGGATTACCAGACTTAAATATTGGAGTTATGGTAGTTTGTTTGTAATTACATGGAAATACTCCGCATTGGAAACTTGTGTTGATTATATGCATTAACGGTTTAGAAATTTTGTTTTTAATATTTTTTAAAATGTTAATTGTAATTCTATCAAAACCTGGGGCAGAGCCTCCTTTCATGCCGTTTATAATAGTTACTATTTCGTCCTCTGTGGTGAGTTGAAATGTTGACATTTTATTTTAACATCAACATTACAGTCTGGAATTGTTATATTTGGATCTTTGTGTATGAGATTCGCAAGATTTTCTCCTATATTTGAAAAGAATTCGTTAAATATATTTGCAGCTTTTAAAGGGTTCTCTTTGCAACATGTTTTCGAATTATCATGAATAATAGAGCTGATTTCATTGTTTTTATACTTTTTTTTGTCCATTATCTCATTTATAATCGTCCATACTCCTTTGTCATTTTCAACCTGTATCAGCTTCTGTTTATAATAGCTTTCTTTTGTATGTTTTATGATATATGAGAGTTTATTTTTATATGCTTTAAAATGTTTCTGTAAAAGTTCATTATTTGGTTGTTGATTAGTTAATCTATAAAGAGCTTGCTTATGACGTACGGATACTATTAAACTGTGAGTTATCCGTGAGTTATTATATAGTAAGATAGATGAAATCTGTCTATAAATGTCTTCCATATAAATTTATGGAAATAAAATGTTTATTATTTGCAAGCAAAACACATAGATCGGTTGGTGTACACTTTTGGAGTATTTTTCGACGTCATTCGGATATCCCTCTGTTATGGCGGTTATTAATTTATATAGATACATAATATTATAAGAGTATGTATTAGAGCACACAGTATAGGATGAAGAAACTCTAGATTATTAAATAAATAAGTACACGTCCGTCAATTACATGTTTTATTAGGCATATATACGAAGGTAATACATTTGATAGATCTCGTGCTTTTGGCTTTTTATGGTTTATTTGAACGTGAGACGTTCTCCTTAGTTATTTCTGACTCTATTTATTCCGATAATACTTAATTTGTTAACTTTAGCTTTAACGTAGCTTATAAACTTCATTGTATTATTTTTTAATCATTGGAGATAATATTAACAAATCTCAAATGAAATATGGAATAGAAACTACACAGAAAATAAACAAAGGGTAATGACTGCTCCTGGGATTCGAACCCGGAACCTCTCGGTCTATCCGGGATCTGCGCTCTTACCAATTGAGCAAATGTCACCTCATTGCTCTCCATCACTTTTATTGATGTCAAGCTTTAATTTCGGGGACGCCCGAGGAAGACATGGCACGATCAAGTGAATCAAATACTCGAGTCGGGCCATGTCAGAAGTCGGAATTACAGAAGAGAATGTATGAGGCGTTGTATGAATGTGAATGAAGCAAGAAGTGTATGCCAAGATCGAGTTGTTTGGCGGTCCGTCCTCTCTGCCTACCCCTGCGGGGAAACGGCGTGATGGTTAGTTAGTTAGTTAGTTAGCTCTAATTTAAAAACTATTAATATCATTTTCAATTAAATCCCGTATATTTTTAGCTACTATCATTCGATATTGAGTGCAAGATTCTGCCAGAATTTATTTGCTATCTAGATAGTGTCTCGGATATACCTATCCGATTTTTATTTATTTGGAACATCTACTGTCTAGCATTAATATTCATTGAATTAACTTTTGAAGCTTATAAAGCTGATTGCAACATTATTTAATCATTGAAGATAATATTAACAAATCTTGAATGAAATGTGATACAGAAAAGATATAGAAAATAAATAGTTAACTGGGTTCGAGTCCCAGATGCGACCGTTACCTTTTTTTATTGTATGTGTCTTTTCTGTTTCGTTCATCATTAAAGAGATGTTAATATTATCTCCAATGATTAAAAAATTATATTTATTTATTCACTATATTATATACGCTTTTACATATTTTGTTAATTACAATAGTCACACAGGTGCAAAACATATCACGGTAGGTACATTGATAAAACAGATATCCTTCATGAAATACAACAACTAAATATTTCATTTGTCTCACGAACAAATACAGGAATAACATAGTGTAATTACCATTCAGAGGCCAATATTCAAAATATACCTGACATTCACTGATACATATAATTTAGACGCATACGAGGTGTGTTCAAACGAAAAGATGAATTTTGAATTTTCGCGGGCTGTGTACATTCGATTATCAATATTTTTTTGTTATGTTGGTACACGTTTGTTTATCATATGTAAGCATTATCAGCCATTTTGGATAAGTGGTTTGTTTTGACAACTGGAAAGGTTAGTCACGTTTTTGTGTGTTCTTCGATTTTTTTACTTTAGGTTCGTTTTCTGAGGCATCATCAGTCCGATTGAAGTGAAATTTTAGATTTGCTTTTTTTTCTATGTCCTCATCAGCTTTTCTTCAAAAACCAAAAAATTGATTCTTTTTAGAAAAAAATTGTTAATAATTGTTAATCCTATGGAGGAATTTCGTAGTTTTGGTCGGAACTTGATAGCCGTTTTCTGGGGCATCATCAGTCCGATTAAACTGAAATTTTAGATTTGCTTTGTTTTCTATGTCCTTATCAGCATTTCTTTAAAAAACATCCAAAAAAATGTTTTTCGATTTTTTACAAATTTTTTTTTTACTAAAATAACGAAGAAAAAACAAAACGTGACCTTTCCAGTTGTCAAAAACAAACCACTGATCCAAAATGGCTGATAATGCTAACATATGATAAACATATGTGTACCAACATAACAAAAAAAAACGATAATCGAATGTACACAGCCCGCAAAAATTCAAAATTCACATTTTCTTTTGATCACACCTCGTATATTAATAATTGTTGAGGATGTATGCAATGATCGTCTGTTTGTATTTGTATTCCGAACAGTTGAACATATCTAATATGTCTGAAAAGGTATTATCTTTTGCGTGAAGTCTAGGTACAAGTGAATTTTTGATTGACTCGGTCCTGAAATTATTGTTACAATTGACCGGTCAGTGGCTGAGTTACCATCGCGTTTGGGTCTCACCCAGGCGTCGTGAGTTCAATTCCTCGGCTGGCTAAGTCCTCCATTACGACACAAGCAACATCTTCCGCTTACTGTGATGGTAGTAGGAGATTTTTAAATATTGTCAGGTTATTCGCAACCAGGGAATATTTGTCTTTCTTTAAAAAAAAAAAAATTTAAAAAATTAACAATAAAAAACACATAAATTTGTTGTAGACCACTTTTATTTTATTAAAACTCACCGGTTTCGGAAGCACCCTTCCTTCATCAGGAAATACAAAAAAATATATATATATTCTCCTGATGAAGGAAGGGTGCTTCCGAAACCGGTAGAGTTTTAATAAAATAAAAGTGGTCTACAACAAATTTATGTGTTTTTTATTGTAAATTATGGCGAACCACAAAGTTAATGCTTTTTACAAATATGAAAAAAAAATTAGATCGAGTAGTTCAGGTTGGAATATTAAATTTAATTAAGCCAACTATATCAGGGCTGTATATAATTCCATTAAAAATAATATTAATTGACAATTAATATAAAAGTTGCAAAAAGGCATAAAAGCACATTTATTTATTTATTTACTAACATTTGGTCACTTCAATGAACAGGTAGACAGACCACTAAACTTGTAGTTCCTTGCACACGCGGGCTGCTTGCACCGCGGGGTACTCGGGGAGATTGGTAAACCAATATGAGCTCAAACCATTCATCAACACAATCAATACACCCACACACCCACCGCACCCTATCTTAGATATTCTCCAAAGAAGGGGTTTTACCTCTGTGGCTGTGGCCTTAAACGCTGACTTGACAGATTTGTTCAAAAATCATTGTTTTTAATAATTTATTTTAGATTATTTTTAATTTGATCGAGTTGAGCTTTTTTATGTACAGAATTGGTATAATCTTATTAATATACAATTTAATTTAATAATTTTTCTAAAATTATTTGTGTAACTACTGATTTTAGTTTTTTTAACCTGTCTTCTCGATCAGTTTCAGAAGAATACTTCCTTCGTCAGAATGACAGTTAAACAGTTAAAGTAACAAAATTTCTATGTGGAATGTCTATTGCCCCCGCATCCTCAATAAAATTATGACAAATCAGTATTACGTGATTAGCAAACTCTATTTTCTAAACTTCTTAAGATTCAAAATAATGAAAGAGTACAGGTAAAATAAGGTTTTATAAATGACAAAATTGCTTCATTCTTGAAACTTTCGTCATACATTCATCTTGGTAGTAAAAATGAAAGATCTGCGGAGTCCACCTAAATTAAAGTGTTGGAATCCCCTCTATTGGGAGGGAGTTGATTTAAAAAAAAATCTTGTTTCACAAGTAGGTCGAGTGAGGTATCGTTTACAATGGTTTCATTAGTGCTGAATAGAATGACAACACTCCCAAGCCGATGGAATCAATATTTTGGTGAGACACGATAAGTTTTTAGTGAAATAACGTGAAAATATCGCAAATATTCAAGTAAAAAAATAAATTATATTGAAATTACGTAGTCCAGTAATTTTAAACATCCTTATCTTACAACAAATGGGGTAGTTATAATTTGTTCATATGTTGTATACGATGAAGGTCTTATGATAAATCCAATTTTCTACCTCGTCAGACCTCCGGATCTTTGTAAGAAATCCGCGATTTTTTTACCTTTGTTCAGTTTTTCTCAATTTTAAGAACAAATTTTTCGGTAAAGGCTTTTTTAAGGTAAGCTAAATTTTCTAAAATATGAAACCAAAAAGGTCTTTATAAATTTAATAGTGTCTGTGATGTAACTCTTCAAAATTTCGTAATTTTTTTCTTTTTTGACTACATATTTTTACTTTTTAGTAAACCTGTCGTGTCTCACTACATATTTATTCTATCGACTTGAGAGTGGTGTTATTCCATTCAGCACCAATAAAACCATAGTAAAGGATACCTCACTTGATCTAGTTGTAACACATGAATTTTTCAAAAAATCCCCCCATCCCCTTCCCCCTATAGGGGTGTTCCACCACTTTAATTCGGGCGGACTCTGCAGATCTTCATATCTATTGCCAAGATGAATGTATGATCAAAGTTTCATGAATGTAGCAATTCTGTCATTTATATTGTGCATTTTGGGTCTATTTTACCTGTACTAAAATGACACAAAGTGTTTGCTTTAGTCTATTTCTACCCATTATTTGGTAGGTATAGAAGTGAACTTTTTAAATAATAATAATAAATCGATTATTTCTATAGCGCCGTTTTCGTGAGAAAATCATCTCAAGGGTACTTTACAACATAATTTATCTAACCTACACCTTATCACTGGGACTTATATATAATAATTTTCATCTTATTTTATTACTAATGGCTTACAGTTAAGACTTATAACTAGAAACAACCTAATTCCGACTTATAATTAGTGACTTACATCTACGACTTATATAGCTAACGACTTACAACTAAGACTTGTAACTAGTGACTTAAAATTAGTGACAAACATGTTTATTAATAGTACAGTCTTTTAAACAATATTGTTGAATGGTTAACATCTATGGTTTAGGAATAGAGACTTACAACGAACATATTTTTCATTTTAGAATACATTATGCAATGATCGTTGTCCTTGTTTTCAGTGATAATTTACACAACAATGGAACGTCTTTACGTGTGATGTATACATATTGTATAAAAACGATATATGTACCTATTCATATATTACAACATAAAATTGACATAAACGTATAAAATTAAATGTTATGAATAAGTACCTACCCCAAAAGAACCCCATTTTCGTAACATTATTTAACTCCTTCCTTAAATCTTCTGGCTGCCAAACCGTCAAATGTGAAAGCTTTTACATTGCGTGGGCGATCCACGTCAACGATCAATTAATAAAATTTGTGAGGTTGCATATCCCTTTGCATTCTTTTATTATGCAACAAACGTAGAACCATTTCTCAGGTAATAATAATATAAATCGGGCAATCAGTTTCGGAGCTTTATCACTATGCAGAGGAATGTTAATCTGTAACCTGTACCAAGAATAAGAAGTCAGGAATACTAAAAGAGAAGAGACAGACGGAGTATCTATAACCAGAACGCAATACGGCATCAACCATCAACACCTGTTGTATAAATACAAACCAAGTTGGTACCTAACTGGCACTGGCGTGCAGTCCGCAAAGGCTGGAAAGCTGTGCCTACTTACTGTAAGAAAAACGAACCATAAAAAAATGTTTAAAAAATTCTACAGGTTTATGATCAAACTTGTTTTTTAAAGAACGTACGTGCATTTATTCAGTTGGCCATGACCATAGAATAAAGAATACATACTGAAAGTGCCTTCCAAGTAGATTTAAATGGAATCCGGTGTGCCTTTGACTTGGTACCTTTTTGGTATTACCCTTAGAGAGCCAATGAAAATACACCGCTCTGTCCCTTTTATACTGCCTGCATTGCATATTGCCATTCCATTTGATCGAATTAGTAATTTAAGGTCCGAATGGACACACTTTTGGATCACGAAACACGCCCACATCGCATTTCTATTGATATTCTTTATTCTATAGCCGTAACAATCAGCCGAAGATGATATTAAGGCCATACAATGGAAAGTAATGCAAAATCACGTGTTTTCGGTTTGAGAATTTGATGGCCTAGAAACATCATAAATGGTTTAATTGAATACTGCAAGTAGAACACACATTGGACTTTCGTTTCACCGAGCATTTTTTTGGCGAGTCTTTTTATAAGTCTAGAAAAAAATAAAAGTATCAGACCTAAAAAAAAACTTTAAAGCGCAAAAGCTCCTACTTACGAACCCTTTTTCCGATATTGTCGTATTGCTCATTGTGGAAAATTAAGTTTTTTAGAATATGATCGCAAAACATTTTAATAATTATGCCTGAGATTTACAAAATAAAGCGGTAATTTCAAGCTTGTCCCCACCTGCATACTCCTTATGCAGGTGGGGACAAGCTTGAAATTATGATTTTTTTCGAATTTTAAGAAGTGGATCGCCATAAAATGGGGATTTTCAAATAATCAATGCACAATTTCGGGTATACTTGAAATTTTGCACACAGTCTGCCTTCGGTCATAGAGCAATGTACGCCACTGCTAAGTAGACACTATTCATAACAGTATCACTTCACTCCACTGCTCCTATTCAGATTACAGTATTCATTACAGGTAGAAATGCCTCCCATCTTACCCGCTTTCACGTCTCGGGTGATAAAGATACCATTCACAACATGTCAGTATAATATTATGATATAGTATAAAAAAATACTTTATAGAGCCGGTAAGTGTTTTCTGTTCACCACGTTGAATTATTCCATCCCTTTAGTTTTTTTTCACAGTAAAATGATGTGTTTTTCGAAAAGTGGCCGCTTTAATTGAAATCAGAAATAGTTTATTTTATTTACTTACTCTCGTATTTCTTCACTGCAAAGCTGGGTATAGGCCTTAGAGTAATATTGTTACAGGCCTTGAGTAATATTGTTACTCTAAGGTATAGGCCTTAGAGTAATATTGTTACTCTATTTGGAATATTTTTTCCTTTCCATTTGTCATCTAGAAAACGGTGAATATTTTAAATATAAGGTTCAATTTTTGGAATAGCTTATTGAAGCTTATTGCAATATATTTATATTAATTGAAGATAACATTAACAACTCTCAAAATGAAACGTGAAACCGAAAAGACACAGATAAAAAAGATAGCTGGGACTCGAACCCAGGACCTCATGGTCTGTCCGGGACCTTTCGCTCTAATCCACTGAACTACAGCTACCGATGCTATGATTAAAAAATAAGAAGCCATAAAGACAAGATACTATTTTATGGTAGGACGCTCGACTAGCAATCAGACGGGTCGGGTTCGATACTCATAGCTCATAGCGAAAAAGAGCAAGTAATTGTGTTTAATTTAAAAAAAATAGTATAATGAATTGTTTACTATTAATATGCTTTGTTTAATTAACTTTTTATACATCGTATTGTAAATTTTCTTGTGTACAGTACCATGGAACGTTTCTCCCTCTTCCTGTGTCAACAGTGGTTAGAGGTGCATAAATGTGGAGATAATCTTCTCTACCTAGTGAGCGGGCTGCCTATTTCTACTGTAGGGCTTTTTTATTTCAAAGAATTGTAAACTGTATTTTATGTTCTAGCGGCACTCGTGATGGCAATCTTATATTTAAGTCGGCTCACTAAAATGAACTTTTTTTAATAAAAACAGTTTGAAAATGGCTTTAGACACCGAAACAGCTATCACAATAAAATAATAAAATCTATTAAATATGAGTTACTTATATTTTATTTTTTATTAATTACAGTTTTACGAAACATAATATCAGTTAATAAGAACCATCCCAAATAATAAGAAAATTGCATTCACTCATTTACTTAAAATGTCTCCAGTTTAAAAATCATAAACCACTTGTCATGTAAAATCCCTGTTAACTTCAAGATAATATTGATTGTATGTAAGAAGTTATAGATTCGAAAACCGTATACGGAAAGTACGGATGCACTCTTTTGAGAACGGGAGTTTAACCTCTGCGATAAAATATCCATAGCCTCTTATTTCGTTCTATCCGAAATAATATGCAGATAAATTACAGTAGCAAATATGATACAACTTTAATTTAAACCCAGTTCTCGATGACAGTGTTCGATTCAGAAATTTCATATTATCATTTGTACATAATCTACGGTTTGTTCTAGGTATAATCTATGGTATGATAAAAATACAAGTTCTTAATCTATGGATAAATAAAATTCAGGTTCTTGCTATGTGATTAGGTAACGGTTTTCTTAATTTGAATAAGTTTCCCCCGCGAATGTCTCGAATTCTTTAATTATTATTCTTCTGTCCGTCGAACCGTGAATTGGAAAAGGAATAAATTTTATCCTTCGTAACGGTTTATCCACCTGTTTTTACCCTCTGGCAGTTGAATACTTATAGTTGGTGTGTAAGTTTAGTTACGTGTGCGCTCCATTTTATTTTCTTGTACTATATTCTAGCTTTAATATTCACCTGAAAAATGGCAGTAAAACATTTAATCACTAGTCATTAGTAGGGGCCTGAAAAATTGATGTTATTTTTTTGGGAAATGTGTAATTTTTCGGTCAATATCACGTTATTTTTGGGAAAATTGGGTTATTTTTCAAAAATAACGGTGGTATTTTGCAACAAATCTAGTGTTATGTTCCCTTTTTGGTATTTAGCAACAAAAGCGGTCGATTTTTTTTAAATTTAATGTTGTTTTTTAAAATTGTTATTTTTTTAATGTTTATTATTGTATTATTATTTTTTAATGTCTATAGGTGCGTTTTCAACATGAAGTTAGCTGCGTTCCAGTTTATGGCTATTCCAGCTTGTCAAAGCCATAATCAGTTATTTTCACGAAAATTTCGCATTATTCGCAAGAAAATGGCAAAATTCGCATTTTTCGCGAAAAAACGACGATTTTCGCGTTAAAATTCGCGTAATCAGGCCTCTAATCATTATTAATCACTAATCATATAAACTCCTTGTTTCAATTATATTTTAAACTTATACCTAGTCTAAACTGTAATATAGGAGAGAACGCGCTTTTGTTTCATTTTTTTTTACATTTTTTGAAAATCAACTTTAACAATTTATTAGATAGTTGTACCTATGTAGTTTGTGCTTTTTCTTTATATAACGTATATATTAGGTACTTATTTTCCCTTCCACACAGTAAAAAATGTTATTTTTATAATGTTCGTATTTTTCAATTGCAGTGAGGCATGGAAGTAGCAGAGGAAGTATGAAAGTAGACTGAATGCTGTATAAATGAGATCCCTGAGGCGTATGCGCGTAAAACCATGTATCACAGTGTGAAAAATGTTGAGATTCGCAAAAAATACAAGGCCCATGTGATCGTAATGAGTAAAATTATGAAAGGTTAAGCTTAGTAGCGGATGAACGAAGAAAGGAATGTAAGGGGAATATATGTCCCGAATGTGAATGTGCACCAAATAGTTGAGTCAGGCCATGTCATACATACACCTTCTTCCCCTTATCCTACTCGGGTCGGGGACCCATCGCATCGACAAGGCACCTCCAGGCGTCCCTGTCCTGTGCTACATTTACGGTATTCGTCCATAGTAGGTCCAGCCTCTCCTCGCACAGCCTCTGGAGTTTGCTTGGCGGTCCACTGGATGTCTTCCCTCTGGAATAGCACTCAGAATTTTCAGTGGAATTCGAGCTTCTGGCATTCTTAACACGTGCCCAAGCTACCTCAGTTGCTACTTTTCTATGAAGAGTAATTATGGTTCGATGTTAAGCTCCTCCCAGATCATCGAGCTTCTTATTCGATCCCATCTCGTGACTCCTGCAACTCCTCTCAAAAATCTCATTTCAGCAGCTTTGACTCTAGAACGTTTACGCTCGTTCAATATAAAGATCTGGTGACCATAAGTAAGCGTGGGGTGATACACTGATTTGTACACTGCCAACATTGTCTCAAAACTTAGCTCAGCTTTGTATCGAGACTGGGCCATGTCAAGAGTCAGAATAACAGAAGAGTATGTATGTTCAATTCCTCGGCTGGCTAATAATAATAATAATTGGATGATTTGTATAGCGCCGTTTTTGTGAAAAATCACCTCAAGGGCGCTGTAAGCTAAGCTAAGCCCTCCATCACGGCACAAGTAACATCTTCCGCTTACTGTGATGGTAGTAGGAAATTTTCAAATATTGTCAGGTTATTCGTAACCCGGAATGGTAGTACAACTTTAAAAAACTAATGTGAATGCAGCAATGAGTGTATGCCAAGATCGAGTTGTTTTGGCGGTCCTTCCTCTCTGCCTATCCCTTCGGAGAAACGGCATGATGGTTTTAAAAAACAAAAATTATGTGATACCACACAAGAGTCCCAACTGCTTCCAACCGTCTGGAGCCAGTGAGACTACGGCATCCGCAATTGGGGTATTTCGTGAGGCTCGCGGTATTGAGGAGGGGAAGGAGATGGGGAAGAAGGAAGTACCTGGCTATTCAGATCTGATCACCAAACACGGCTAAAAACAATTCAATCAACGTTTCGATTCTGAATGGTAGTGTTTCACCGGGACGATACTAACAGTATCTACCACTCTGGAACGTGCCGCAAATATACTACATATACTTTTAAATGATGAGATTGTGAAAAAACATCAAATTGACTTGCGCACGCCGGAATGTGAGCCCGCGACCTCCGGATTCGTAACCAAGGATCGTAACCACTCAACCACGCAGTCCGTCAGTTGTTAGTAGAACAAAATTATTGACAATGAGGCATTCATTTTTCTTTTTTAATATTATTTAAACGCTCTTGGGGCTTTTACATACAAGTACATCACTTTTAAATAACATAAAAAAATAAAAATGGAAAACATGCACAAAAGTTAAATAAACTTGAAATTAGAAAAAAAACTGCAGCAAAGCTAAATAAATATACACAGGAATATAAAGGAACAGCAGAAAATAAATAATAAGTCAATATTAACATTAATAACAAATAACTAAATAATGTAAAAAGTTGTAGTTAACAATAATTTATAAACTAGGTAGAAATAATTCGTTCATACTTTTTTTGACTTTGAGATTATTGTCACATACATCCATATCATTTAAGTATTTGTTACCAAGACTGTGTAAGCGTTGAATTGGGGAATGCAAGCTGTAGTTGGAACGGGATATATATATGTAAAATGTTCATGTTTGTCTTGTAGTTCGTTTAGGTATGTACAGGTTGATTAAATGCAGGAGTTCAGAGCAAACGAATTTACAATAATAATTTTAATAAAAAGGTTAGGTCGTTAATTTTCCGTCTGTTTTCTAAATTTGGAATATTTAAAATATTCACCAACGATGTGTAATTTATGTGCTCCAGGTATTGTCTATCAATCATCGCGCATCATAATGTATTCCTTGCAAGATAATTATATTATTTTATGATAACTTCAGCAACAGTAACAATCACTTTATACACGAGATATATCCGTGTAGGTGTACATTTTTTTAACCACTTAATTTATTCAAAGTGTGGTAGCAAGAAGCCATTATCGCAGGAATACGTGGATCAAGAAGCGCCAGAAACTAAGCCAATAAAATCCAAACCTATATTTATGTAATGTTATCGAAATATTGAAACCACAGCTATTATTATAACGGTCAGCATAGAGCCAGGTGAAAGCCCAAAGCAAATGAATATACCTTCGTTATGTAGAACATGAGATTTAAATTGATGTACTCGAATCATATCTACGTAATTTAATTTATTTTTATACGAGTTCTTCTCTAATTGAAATGCTTACAAGATTTTTTTAATATGGAAGTATACGAATATGACTCTAGATTTTTTTAATGGGTCTTCTTTGTGCACAAGACATTAGGAGAGAGAAAAAGTAGTTAGGTTTGGGAATCCAAATTTAGACATCATTATCATAAATTTGTTTTTTCTGATCGAACAAAATAATCAAGGTATGTTATTATGCGTTATTGGATTAAGATAAGAAACTGAAACCGGTCGACATTAAATAAATTGGTTTTAAACAAAGAACTTTTTCATCTAAAAGATTATGTATATTTTATATTAATAATAAAAAAAAATATATTATTATATGAGTTAGTTCACATATAAATAATTTTATAACAAACATTGACATTATTTGGCCAATATATTTTTTAATAATTGTAAATAATTAAGTTTTAATTCAATCACAATCCGAATGTATCAGACAATTTTTTTTATTTCTTGTTTAAATTATCATTTAAAAAAAAAATTATGCGAGTACCGCACAAGAGTTCCAACTGCTCCCGACCGTCTGGAGGCAGTGAGGCTATGGCATCCTCAATTGGGGAATGTTGTGAGGCTGAAGGTATAGGCGAGGGGAAGGAGAAGGGGAAGAGGAAGGTGGGGGGAAATACCTGGCTATTCAGATCTGGTCACCAAACAAGGATAAAAGCCATTTCAAGCAACGTTTCAATTTCAATTAAACCTAAGAACCTAACTTATTTTACTAATCTACGTTTTGTCTTGTTTTTCATGGAGGAGAAACGTCAAATTTATTAAATGAACAGGCAAACAGAGCGTTGCTCAACAAAACACTTGGCTTATCGGTCGCTCAGATTGATCATTCGAAAGATTAGGAAGAAAGTCCGAGTTCCTGTTTTTCCCGATCTTCGCGCGTATTTCTGAAATTAATTTATTGCAATAATTTTATATTTTTTATCAGTAATTTAACATTATTTATATTTTTATTTGAGTAAGGTAGGGCAGGCGGTGCTTATGTGCCTGCATGGAATGCACGCCTCTGGATTGGGTTATAGTTATAGTTTAAAATAAAACTGTCGATATTATAGGTTTTAAGTGTTGCCAGCTATTAAAGTAGATATATACGAAACGTGTACCTGAATAATATTTATTTCACTTATGTACAGAGTGACCACCCTAAAAATTTCAAAATTTCCGATAAATATCAATGGAGAAACGCTTTCATTTTAAAACTACACGCTTTCTTCTGACGTCCACGCAAGGTCGTACCCATAATATTAAAATCTGTCATCATAAATCTAATCTCAATTGATATGATTTATCATGGCTCTGTTCTTTAAATTATTTCCATCTATTGCTGGGTCAACCGTCCGACATCGCTATAACAGAACACAGGTGACTGTAGCAATCCCAGAAGCTGAGGAACTGACCACAATACAGTAATAATATATATTTCCACAGCATTATGTCTGCTTTCACTCTTCCTTTGGCATTCCCGAGCATTTGCATTAGTTCTGTTGAAATAAGCATTAGTTTTGGTACCTGCTCTGAACATTATAGTCATGTTGGAATGTAGGTATTTCAATCTTCCGTCAATGGTTTTCTTTTTCTCTTTGAGTTGGCCTACATCCTCGAAAAGACATAATATTTTTCAATAGTACGTGAATAACAATATGTATATTATTTTTTTTAATCATTGAAGATAATATTAACAACTCTCAAAATTAAAGACGAAACCGAAAAGACACAGAAGAGAAAAAGATAACGGTAGCAATGGGACTCGAACCTAGGACCGGGTCTATATATCCAGGTCTATCCGAGACCTTGCCTTGGGGTAGCTGTGGATCAGTGGATTAGAGCGCAAGGTTCTGAATATACCATAAAGTCCTGGATTCGATTCCCAGCTGCTTCCCAGTAAACAGCAACCTTTATTAATTTACATTTGTATTATTCGCCAGAAATATACTCAGTGTTAACAACGGTAGTGGTCATCAGTACTCATTAATATAACCTTTTATTCCTGTCAAACCCTGCTTTCATAAATACACTTGCATCCCAAAAAAATATATTTCCTCCAAAACTCTAGGTCACACTTCTTGTCTTAGTCATCTCACCAGATTCCACATAGTCAGCTCGCCTTACTGCGATTGTTGGTCAGAGGATACTCTGGATCATAATTTCTTTGAGTGTCCTATCAATGACCAATTTCCAAACTTAATGCATGAATTGATAAAACTTCAAATTGAACTCCCTACCAGTATTCCCTGCCTTCTAAGTCTCAACTCCCCCCAAATTAACAATTTATTAGCAAAATATATTTATAAAAACGGCATTAAAATTTAAGTCATTGGCGATTAAAAACACACAAATTTACACTGTAACTTATTTGCTTTAATTTTATTTGCCCAAAAATTATATCATATTTAAAAGTAACTAATTTGAAAACCATAAAATAACAAACAAAGAAAACAACGGTAGTGTTTTTATCAAGTTTGAGTAACAATCACCCATCGACGTCAAGATTTTCTCGACAAATTCAATTCATCCAAAAGTCCAAGATTTACAACCCTGGGCAGATCGAGGACTTGCTGTCGCGGGCACTATTATTCATGTATACACTTTTTCGCCGCACGAACGAAGGAAAATTTCAATGCTCCATTTCACATGGTTTAAATAACGCTTTCATTGAAAATAGTTGCGTTGACGTTGAAATTCCATTTCGAATACGCTGTGTAAATTTCATGACACCAAAGTTCATCGTTCGAGAGTTTTTGTTGCTTCAGACAATACACTTTCTTTTACTTTTCAGTTAACAAATTATAAACATTTTAAAACGTTTATACTTCTCCTTTGCTTACTGTTGTAAATTTTTATCTGTTTTTATTCACATGGCGAATGAACATGCGTAGAAAACAGCCAATTTGTGGAAGCCAACAAGAAAACTTCCCACTGATTTACGCTGTTTAAAAACAAATGTGGGTAATTTCGTTTCTTCTTGCAAAGAAATGCTTATTTATCTTCTGAATCTATATTTATCTCTCCGTAGTTTATCCCCCGGTAGGTTTGTAGGTTATAACTTCTGTTTATTTACAATGTCTGTAAGTCCGTGCGTAACAGAACCGTTCAAATGCTGCGTGATTCGATTTTTCTGCTGTGTTAAACTATTGATCTTCCACGGTGGCTGTAAATAGCGTAAATGGACCAAATTAGACACCAGACCGAACGAATCGTGACCTTCAAATCCATTTAAAAACTGGGGATAATAAGCTACTTGGATGGATTTTCAATTGACTTAACTTATTTTACTTCAATATGTAAATGAATTAAGAATACGGAAAAAGGCCTTCAGTTTATTTTTAGGTTATTTTTATCGATATCATAGTCGGTGAGTCGAGATTCCAGCAGGGGAGGTCTTGGTTTCCCATACCAACCGTTCCCTATCCGGCCCTCCACGCATTTGGTGTGTAAACGCATCCGCCGCCAAGACCTGGACAAACCTCATCACATGAACCCGGGCACCCCTGCTAAGTCACCAAACGTAGCGAAACACTTGGGGTGACCTATAGCAGGGGTGTTAGTTATTCTATAAATGGTTATATAAACAGAGTACTTTTTTTCATAAAATTGCTACAACTTTCAAAATACGAATAAAAAGGTTTAAAAAAATGTATACACCTTTGGGTTTCTTGAACCTAAAAAAATACATGTAACAGTCCCACTCAGATGCATGACGAGTATGTTATAAAAGATCACTGGACCACTATTTATGTTAATGTTAAGGCCATGTGGCTAATGGACCAAAGTTGTTAATGAAAATGAAATAATTCTTTTAAAATTTAATGTATTAACATTTGGACGATGTTTAACATGTCGTTAACTACTATCTAGTGACAGTAAATGATGCTTTAAAAACTTGAAACGGCGCGTAGGCAGAATTTTAACTAATTTTGTGTATGGATTGAAATAGTAATGTTTTTCATCTCGATTTAATTTTTTAAATTTAAGTTTCTCAGTGTTTTAATACACGGCAAATACTTGGGCGAAGTCTGAATGATTTTTTTTTTGACAGTCAAATGAACAGTTTGGGTTACCCACCACTTTCCCACCCCGGTATAAGTAACTTATGGTTACTCCTTCAGCGTGTACGTCAAGGATTCTAATTTTTTGGTTCTTGGAAGCTAAGGTTATAAATGATTCTATAATTTCAGTACATTTTTTTCTTTCTTTTTCTTTTTTTTTCTTTTTCCTTTTCTTTTTCTTTTTCTTTTTCTTTTTCTTTTTCTTTTTCTTTTTCTTTTTCTTTTTCTTTTTCTTTTTCTTTTTCTTTTTCTTTTTCTTTTTCTTTTCTTTTTCTTTTTCTTTTTCTTTTTCTTTTTCTTTTTCTTTTTCTTTTTCTTTTTCTTTTTCTTTTTCTTTTTCTTTTTCTTTTTCTTTTTCTTTTTTCTTTTTTTCTTTTTTCTTTTTTTCTTTTTCTTTTAATCCTCCATAGCTTATTTAGTTGCGGTTTTCTCTCCTTGTTATTTAATTCCATTAGTATTCAGTGAAAACCATGTATATAATGTCATATAATTTTCTCTTGTTATTTGTACCTACTATATATTTGATTATTTACACCCTTAGTTTCTAAATTGTTATTTTATAATACCCGCTCATGAATATTGTATGTCACAGTATTAATTTGCATATTGTATATATATTATAATAACAGATATACTATGTAGTATATCTGTTATTTTACAATTATATTAGGTTAGGTTAGTTAGTGTAAAGCGCACTTGAGGTGAACCTTCACAAAACTGCGCTATAGAAATTAACTCTTATTATTATTATTATACCCTCAAGATTAAAAGGAGGTTAGTAAAATTCCACAGCCTAGAATGGTTAGTACGTACGTACAGTCGACAAAAGTGGCTGTAGTAAGTATGGTGGCTCTGCTCCACTCGTCCGTAGTCCCTAGATGAACATGGTGAGACGCGCAGAAATACTAATATAAAATACTAAAAAGGAGAAACAAATATAGAATAAGTAACAGTACTTAGGACGAGAGTAAAAAATTGGATAAAAACCAAAGACATCAACCATTTCCTGCTATAGCTGTATATTTTCCCCATTTTCTTTTTCTTATTTAATCGTCATCCATGTATATATACACATGTGTATTTTTCTCACAAAAAAAAATAATTTAAATAAACATGCAAAAATATCATATTTCATTTTATCTGATTTTCTTTTACAATCTTATTAGTATTATACAGTTATTATTTTGTAAAAACTCGCTTATTTTGTAATTTTTTAAAGATATAGATATAAGGAATGTAGGTATATATGTATGTATAAGAGTAAATATATATAAACAAATATAAAAAATTAAAAATTAATTCCATGAAAAAAGAAACTTTTTTTTTTTTACTGCCACTAACTATTACACAAGTATCCCCACTCACTGGCCTTGCCTGTGTGGGATTTTGTTGCTATATTTACAATACATATTTATACAAATGTATTCAAATATGTATATAATTAAATATAAAAACAAAAATAAATTAAAAATGTTTATAGCTTTGTACCTATGTTTATATAAATGAAAGAATCAAAAAAATTATTAATATGTAAAAAAATAAATAAAAAATGAATATTAGAAATTTAACTAACCACTTAAAATTATAGTTATTATATTTACATAGGCGAATTTTCTCGGTGAATATTAATTGAAAACTCGATCGAAGCCCCATAAAAAATTCCTGATGACATCATTTTCGATAGAATAAATGTTGTTTCAATAATATTGAAATAATCGAAAAGTTGTTGCAAATATTACTTGTTTAGCGGGGTATTAATAGAGCGAGTTTTTGCCTGGCTGCTGACCCGCGGGCCTTGAGGTGGAATGTAGGCTTTCATTGTAGACACGCTTATGTAACTCCCATACTAATGATGCGCTGCAATCCTCGAGTGGATTCTTTAGTACGAAACAGCATTCCACCTTATTTGATGCTAATATTGATAGATTGCGATTAAATCCAAAGAGTTTTTGTTTCTTGCAACAAAGCTGTGATATTTTAATGTAACCTTTATATAAACCGTTCATTAGTACCATAACCTATGCACGCTGATCAAATCAAAGTTGGCAGTACTAAGGCTATCAAGAAAATATAAACATTCACGGTTTTAATTTTAGAAAAAAAATGTGTTTATTTATTTCATAATGTTTTACAAAAGTCGCAAAATATGTGACCTTACCGGGGTACCCCGTTCTAAGGTATCATTGTACGTGGTTTTATATATGGATTACAAATTAGGTCAAGTTTTTTGTAAGTTTGATAAAAAAAAAAAACTTTGTAAGTTTTCATAATTATTTAAAATATTGCTAGAGGAACATTATAATGCAATAAATGAATAAAAAAATATGAATTATAACACAATCTTTTTGTATGTCGAAATATCAGCTTTACCTTTTTTGTATGCAGTTACTATTTGTTTTCATGTATGTATTTTACATTGGGATTTCATGGTGTTTGCGGTTCATTTATAAATTAATTTAGATGTCACGAATGTGCTTACGTTTATGTAAATGTCTACTTTTTAAATAGGCCTGAAAACTTTATTTTGTATCCAACATGCATTCACCGCACTCCAAGTGGTAAACAACATTCATTCGTAAATGTCAATATTTACACGGGTCGCTAAACAGTAGTCCATTATATTATTATCTCTACTTTGTGTGTAGTTTCATTCAGAAGGTTCAGAATTTGGATCGGAGGCTGAGGTAGAATATTAAAGTTATTATTTTTATTTATTTATAATTGATTTGAAAGATACATACGGTTCTTAAGACTATTTACAAACTATTTCTTTTTAACAAAACTACCCATCTTAATGGAGAAATCAATCGTTTTTGAGTTGGGGGGTAGCGCCATTACGGTTTTAAATTAAATCTGTCTTCTTATATCTTCTTCCATTATATAAAGAAGAATATCCCGACCGTCGGTATTTGTTTGTTCGTTTTGTATACAAATCAACAGTTTTATTCCGGGCTTGATGTAATTTTGCACACTTGACTTTAGAAACAAGAGGAAAAAAATCTAAATTAGATTTCGAAAATCTACCCCCCTTCTCCCAAAAATAACAAAAATAAAAAATTAAAGCAGAATATTTGTACTTCTTGAAGAAATTTTGCCCACTTGACGTTTAAAATAAATGGAAATGTACTAAGTAAGGGGTAGGGGTAGGGTTACTACTTGTACTTTAGCTAGTATAAAAATAAAATAAACAACTCAAATTAATCTTCTCTTTAGCTACGTCTTCTTTTTCCTGCTTTCGTTTTTTTTTATACAGTATCATCAACCAACAATAATATGATTCAAGCCTCGCAAATTTGCGAAATTTAGGGTATATGTTCAACCTCAACTCACGAATGAACAACTTCCAACGTTACTCTGTTTTATAGTTAAGACTGAATATTTATTGCTTTTTTGTAATAACTGTGGGTATGTAACGCAACGCTGCGGTTAAACCGATGGACCGGGGCTCTGATACGGTTAAAGACATTTTGCTTAACTGCGATTCCAATGTGTTAATAACAACACAAAGGAGATTGTGGTTTAACTATCACAGTATTATTAAAAATTATAGGTGCATCACACATGCTTAACACGTGTAGTTTATTATATTTTTAGAATTTATATCACTTTTATCTGACATTTTGGGCTTTTGGCATAGGTACTTTACAAACATCTCAATTTCGTTAATTCGGCTAATTTAATAACATTGTTATGCGTCAAATGAATCAGCAATAATGTTTAAAGTCAAAACATACGATAATATTGAATGTCTCTTTTGTTAAAATTACGGAAATATCGATATTTTTAAAGGATGTCATTCGCTGAATGACAGCTGTCATCCGAAAGAACCGGAATCGAAGTTAAGGGAATCCTCTTCCTAAAATTCGAACGAAATCGCGCACTCCTTATGCAGGCGGCGAATTGGTTGAAATTCCCGCTTAACACCGGTCGCATGTTTCGATTTACGCAATAAAGACATCACCAAATTGGCTTCTAATTTCACCTGATACAGCGCTATAAAGTCTAGGTACGCTATTATTTATATGATTTAGTAAATAATAAATTAATTGGGCCCCTGCCTCGTTGTAACATAATAATCATGTTGATTTGATTATGTTTCAATATCCGCGTTTCCGTAATACTTTGTAAAATTAACTAAGTTTTAAATTATTGGCAAACTTTGTATGATTTTTCAATATCCTGTATTTATTTTCGAAACCGGTTGCACAACATTAAGCAATTTAGTAAATAATTTTTGATTAGGAACCTGTCGTTTTTACTAATTACAAAATAATGGTTACAATTTTATTGATTGCTTGTGAAGTGATTTAATTTTTATTACGCACACACAATACCTACGTAATAAATAATAACGGTACCTATCTTGCTGCGTTGGGTCACGACTCGCGAAGTTAAGAAATTTTATTTAATTATTTTTGGCAACAGCAACATTTTTTTCCATTGGTGAGCTCTGGCGTTATGAAATTGAAATCATTGACAAATTCTTAGCAGAAAAGAATTGACATTTTCGACCCGATTGTTATTGGTAGAAAAAGTTAGAGGAGGAAATACGAAATTTACATTATAAGGCATTTTTAAAGAGTTACGTCGCCAATTAAGACAGGATGTACAACATCCAAAAAATAAAAAATAAATATATGAAAGGAGGTAGACATACGTAAAACATACATGGAGTAGAGGAAAATTACTGGTGGGGTAGGAATAGGGATAGGGTTAGAAATTATAAAACTTTACTCCAAACTATTAAAAACCCCGGACAACGACGGTACCTCAGCTGGTATATATTATATAAGTGGATGATATAGTGAAAAAATGTAACGTGTTTTAAAAATGTATACATATGTACATACTTTTCCAAGTCTAAAACATAACTTCACTGGACAAAATAAAAGCTGACACGAATGACATTATATACTTTAAAAATATATATATAATTCGATTAAAAAAATGACTAATTTTCAATTGTGTTTAGTTCGCCTTAAGAGATTTTCTAATGAAGGAGACGATAAGCTCTTGTTGTCTGTAATCATTTTAATGAATTTCAATGTTTTTATCAATTAGTGTGATTATGTCACTTTTATTCTAATCTAAACATTTAATTTAAATTATAATATCACTGCAAATAAGGAAACTAGGTCTGTGGACTATAGGTAAACCACTGAACAGAAAACCGCTAGTGTCTTTCGGGCGTATCTGGTGTAACCGAAGTAAGCACAATTTTTTCTTGCTTTTGCTGAATTTTAACAAACATTTTCAAATATCGAAATACTTTCTTGAACAGATAATTAATTTCATTAGTTAATAAGGAATTTTAGTTTATTTTTTTATACAAAAGATATAAAAAATCAAACGTTAAAAATCAATTTTCGTACAAAATATTATCAACAACAAAAAAATCGTTTATTAAGTTAGACGTTTAACATCAATAAAAAAATTATTTCTCTTCAAATTCTATACCTACTTTACAGTTGTATAGCAAAACTAAAACATTAAAACAAAACTAATCAATACACATCAATAACTTGTACCACATTTAACACATCCACGTGAACACCTCACCACAGGTTCTCCTAGTGAGGTGGGCACGACACATATAACACTCCATTCACAGTATCACCTCTTCAAACCTACCTTATATTATAAAAAGCACCTTTATTATACTTAAAAAACATATTGTATAAACTAGTACTGTATAATATATAGATATTCCTTATTGACAAAAAAAAATCCTCCATACAAATTGTCATTCTGACGGGTATCGTTCAGTACAAATGACGTCACGCGCACCTCCGCCTTCTACCTCTCGGATTCTGTCCGTTTTGGGGGCGTTTAAAAAATTCAGACTTTGAGAATTAATTTAACTATGAAAACGAATACGTGTATTGATTAAAAAAATTTAAAGATTTTCTCAGATTCCTTATTGGTGACATCGGTGTTATTTTTTAAATTTTTATTGTATAATATTAATTACATTCAATGGGAACTTGTACCCGTTAGGCCACTGCAAGTATAAGGAGTTTATTTCAACAGTATTATATAATACAGCAATAAATAACAATCATACAAATGTACCGCAAAATTAGAACAATATAGGTGCAAGAATGTTGTGATCAATGTACACAAGTGGAATGAAAAACACCATGACAGTTTTGTTATAGAGATACTACCGTCCAATTTCATAATATCAATTTAAATAATATTATAAAATATCAAAATATCAGCAAGTATTAAACAAATTGGGGAAAAAACTGCAGTACAGTTTTGTTACAGTGAGGATCGACTTATTTCAAATCGGTATAAATCACACTTCTAGGAACTACCTGTTCAGTGAGGTGGTTCAACGGATTATGTATATTAAAAAAGGATTCAGGCTCTCTCGGCTGGTTTTATGAATAATATATTTAAATTATCTATAATAATAAAATCGAGATTAGCTTAGTGGTAGACGTGCATATTGTCTATATACAGAGACAGGAAGTGTTATCCTGAAGTTTATAGGATTAATCTGATGAAGGACAACTGCTTTCAGTAGTATTATTAAAGACGTAAATGTACTACAGTGACACGTACACAATAGCACTAAAATAATTTATAAATAATATATGCTAAAATTAGTCTTCGTAGTTCACCTATACCCAGTGGCGGTTCATGGCCTATCTCATTAAAAGTTTAATCTGTGATTACAAAGTGAGAAACAAATTCCTTCTGCATATAAATATTCAATAAAAAAAACTAAAAAATAATGCTTTACTCCAGAAGGTATGCAATGCAATAGGTTCCATAGGTTATTATAATAACGCATAAAAAGAAATAACAATACGATACGATACGAATGTACCATCCCAGCCAGGAGCACTCCTGTCCCGGTGCGACCGATACACCAGGGAGCACTGTTTTGTTAGGACTTGAAACACGTGCTCACGGATGGGAAGGAGGTTGGAGTTTAATCGACCGGTATACGTGGTAACCTAATTAGCCAATATTGTAATATAGGATGGGCAGTAATAAAGGAATTGGTTTCTTCTTCATTTTCCTTATTCTAGCTTCTTCTTACTTCTTATTGGCTCTTTTTCTCTCTTCTTGTTTCTGTTTTTCTCTTATTGGCTCTGTTTGTATCTTCTTGCTTCGTTTTGTCATTTCTTGCCTCTTCTTATCTCTTCTTAGTTCTGATTGTCTCTTCTTAGCGCTTCTTAGCTCGTCTTGGTCTCGATCTTCTTACCGCAAGGGCAACCAGAGAGGACGGACCGCCATACAACTCCGTCCCGGAACACACATATACGGAGGGTGTGTGCGTGCCTGGGGCCCTCACCTACATATACATCGCCTCACATTTTTTTTCCCCGTTGTGGTTCCCTGCATAATCCAACATGTATCCCTGGGGTGTTCCTCAACCCCACTACCATTCACTTCCGGGTTATATATTCTCCTGACACTCCTATCCTCGTCCATCCACTCCGCATGTGCAAACCACTCCAGCGTCCTCCACCCACTCCCGTTCATACGCCCCCAGCAGCCCTGCATAATCTCGAAAATATATCGGTGCAAATTTTTTTTTTTTTAATATGAATACCGCACAAGAGTCCCAACTGCTCTCAACCGTCTGGAGCCAGTGAGACTATGGCATTCCCAATTGGGGAATGTTGTGAGGCTGAAGGTATTGGGGAGGGGAAGGAGAAGGGGAAAAGGGAGGTGGAGAAATACCTGGCTATTCAGATCTGGTCACCAAACACGGCTAAAATCCATTTCAAGCAACGTTTCAATTCTGAATGGCGGTCTTTCACCAGGGCGATACTGAGAGTATCTTCCACTCATAATAATAAAAAGAAAATAATAATACTCTTTTCCATATATTTTTAGCAGAAATTAGTAATCTAGCAATAAGGAAATATTCGGCGATTCATTAAAACGTCCGTGGCTAATCTATAATATAGTGTCGTTGGTTACAAAAATATTTTTTTCTACAAAAATCACCATTTAAGTAAGAAACTTTATTCTTAGATTGTTTTATATCAAAAAGTACCAGATTAGTTTATAGTAAGTAGTAGATTCAGTAATTTACTCATTTTGATAACAAATTAAAACACGATAATCACAGAAAAAAGTCACTAATTTCCTGATTTTTTCAAAAATATCTATACGTTGCCGTGTATTCCTCTGAATCATCATCTCCAGAATGACCTCTCATTTCGTAAATGAAGCACTCGTAAGAATGCAGGTGTAAACACTATTCCGCAATATTCGAGAGTGCGAAGATAGCGAATGCAGCAAAATTCTCTATTATTATGAAAGCTTTGCTGCATGATGAAATATAAATAGTTGGGTACCTACTCCAGGTATTATGAACAATGAGGTAGCTGACATTTGCTCTCAGTTCGTAATCACGCTGTCATACAGAATAATACCTCGGATGCGGCCATTATAGCTATTATTTTAGCTCGTAATTCTACAGGCGGGGCCGGTGCACATGAGGTTGGCCCCGGCCCTGGGGCTAGCGCAGGAAAACTACACGCCCCTGGATGTTAAAATCTAATTTTAATTGATAACAGCCACTCCGGCCACTTTAAAATGAGTGATATTCATTTCATCCGGTTCTCGGTGGATGCAAGAGAAAAAGCTATAACTTGTGACTTCAAGAAGGACGGTAAAACTAAAATATGAATTAACTATTTGTAATAATTATACTAGCTATCATGCCGTATCTCCGGAGGAGTTGTCAGAGAGGATGGAGCGCCATACAACGAACGCAGACATCTTGGCACATGTTTCTTTCACATTTATGAATCGACTTCCTTTTTAAGAGATATAAAGTCAGTACGAAAAAAATAAAATAAAAATGCTATCCCGAAAACCTAAACTAACCTAATCTAACCAATATATATAAATTAATGTTTGTCTGTCTTTCCTCGGTTTTTTCGAAAATTACTCGACCGGTTTTGCTAAAAAGCACAGTTTGTTCTTATTAGTGCCGGAAAGCTTTAGAGAGTAGTTTGAATGAAGTCCAATGTGAAAAACTGTTGCTATAACGTTTTAAAATTAGTACGAAAAACATTGAACTCGCCATGTTGTATTGAGATTAGCCTATAGATATACCACTCTGGTTAGCCACAGATTACACATTCAAAAGAAGAAGGTTTGTTTGTGTAAAATATTTTCAAAATGTATAACACAATTAGGTACCTACTTAAGAACTTTATTATTTATAATTTTCAAATGAACTTTTTTGTTTGTTTAGAGATAGTAATAGTCGTCACAAGGCATTACTTTCATTACATTGTCATTACAATTACATTGTCCAATTAATTATGACACCCAAACTACAAGCAATAATTCATAACTTCATAACTTTATTCCAAAAAATATATATATTCCCGAGATATAAGACCGGGTACACATCAGCTAGTTATTAATAATACAGAATCTGTGAACATAATCTAGAAATTTAATAAAATGCAACCAAAAGTTTTCTTTACTCTGGCAACACATTTTAGAACCAAAAATATTTTATTAAATTTATTATTTAGATATATAATTTTGAACAAAAAAAATTTGGATTGAAATAAAATTTTCGAATGAATGTTTTTTGTTTAGATATAGTAATAGTCGTCACAAGGCATTACTTTCATTACATCAGCTAGTTATCTAATATATTTCTAGTGTATTGCTTTGTTCCTCCAGAAAACCCACTAATTACCCCTTCCCCTTTGGTCGGCTCCCACTCCAACACCTAAATATTCATGTATGTCTATCATTATTTGTATCTTAGTTTAATCTTTATATTTCTAACGAAGGAAGGGTGCTTCCGAAACCGGTCGATTATAATATTAAATTGAAGTGGTTCAAAACAAATTTATGCGTTTATATTAAAAGCGTTTGTGACTGAAATTTTGCAAGTAATCTGTTGTAACAAGATTTCCTTTCTTTAAACTTACGTTGATCTATTCAGAATGGCGTGTAACATGCACGGAAACACAACTCCTAACGTATTTTGCCATGTTTCAATTTCCTAGAAAACCTTTTAAACAATTTCATCTGCTTCTGTTATGTTAAACTGGTCCATTATATAAACACGTATAGCCCAATATTTTGCTCACGTATTCGGAGTTAGAGAACAAGCACACAAACAAGTGTTGCGTTCTTATGTTGTATCTACAGTCCACACTCTACCACTCTACCTATATTATACGTAGTGTGTATATCCGAAAAGCCGCATGCTCTCACGACATGAGAATACGAGGACTCAGGTCTTTTTTTGTCTGCAGGAAACAAAACTCGAACCGAAATGGCTAAATCCAGAACGGAATTTCTTAAACCTCCTTTGTTATTGACAGTTAACGACTTAACCGAATTAGTTGGTTACTCGCTACTTGCTAGGGACTATAAATTAGTGTGAAACTGATCTCGTCGACAGATTTAAGCTAGCATTTGTTGTGTCACAAGTCACAAGTGGTCACAACCAAATTCCAAGCGGATGTTTTTGATAATGCTGTAGAACCATTAGAATAGCCAAAGTAGACACATTAAAGCACCATCCATTTCCATATAACAATACAATTTTTTTTTTGGATCGGTCTTCAATTTATACAGATTCCTCCTACACACTTTGATCTTGAAGTTACCATGCTTGAAATTCAGTCAAATGTTGCCATATCATTCATGAGTATTTCAAAGCACATATGAAGGTAGGTATCTGAGCCTTTGCCATAATCATTTTTTATCATTTTTTGTCTTATATTATTTTAAACACATATACATAATTGTTTACACTAAAATATTTGTTTTTTCTCATCTCTTCATAAGTACTTAACTATTATACTATACTCAAATTATCTGGTATACGTAAACGATTACTCCATACTATACTCAAATTATCTGGTATACACTATTGTTTTTTTTTCTGCACTATTCTTCACATCATATTCTTCATACTCAATTATTATACTTAATTATTATACTATTACCGTACTTTTTTATATTTATTTATTCCTTTTATAAGTTTGGTACAGAGTTTACATTTTTTCAACTACCAAACTAGGCACATGCCCGTATGGTAGTCGAAGTTTGTTGTATATGATATTGTTATATACCTACGTGTAAAGAATTAAAAAAATAAGATAACGTAATTAGAAATAGAAGCATTTTAAAAACAATGCTACCTTTTTTTCCCTCCTATTTTTATATAATGGCACTTAATATGAACTAAACTTGTCAATTTGACTGTCCTAAAACGGGATTTCATCCTAGTTGGGCAGTCAAAGATTTCTTACTTTTTATTGTTGATAAAGTGTGTTTCAAATAAATAAACTGGCATTCTTTTCTAAATACTGTTTATTATTCTTAATAATGAAAACCATTTTTAATTGTAGCGTCGTCTTTGTAATTACCTAATCATATCAGTGGCAAATGACAAATGTATCATGACCATTGATAAATAAATAAATAAATTGACCAAACTCACGGCAGAATTAATACACATGCCCTAAGTATCATTTCGACGGCTGGAGGCAAGGATCACGTGACACTTATTTTTACACAAGCGTAGTTCACTGCCGTTCATGTTTATTTACCGTGATTTTGACTGCGGTAAGCAAATTAGAAAAACATTTATAAAAAGGATCATACTCTAACAAAATATTCCATTTTTGTACACAATCCGAACCTTTTTACTTATTTGCTGTTTTACTTATTAACTTGGCGGCACGCCTGGCTCACTCCCCGCCCCTCTTATTTTGGTTTCTTCCCTTGCGTGTTAGGGCATCTCAATGTATTATTTGCTATGTGGTTGACCGTGAGAAATTAAATTCAAACTAAATTTATCTTACAACACCTTTACCCAATAATTGAGAACTTTGTGACTTACAACTAACTAATGACAATATCTTAAAATACCTGCGTTACGAATTGTAATAATCTTATCTGATGTAAAAGTGAAATACAAACAAATGCCTCGACAGTTGGTGGTAAGTGTTATATCCTCTCCTGTTGTGTTCTGTATGCATAGTAAATTGATGGAATCATTTGCAATAAATCATACAGGAACGTTAAATTTCCACTTACGATAGAGCCTTCATTCTATTCAAACAGAGCTGTGTTCTATTCATATTCCCCGTTGGTTGATTTAACGAAAATATCAACGACCTAGCATAATGAATAATGCAAACATCTTGTGTAAATTTTTACCTCCAGGCATTCAAAGATCCTGAATAGCTTCAAATACTCACACTGCAGAGGCGCTAAAACACAGAGCCTTAATAGTTTAATGTCTACCCGCTAGTATTTTTAAATATATTGAAACTTTGTGTCTAAGCAGTCGTTTGAAAAAAAATAAACACTCGGTAAATATTGACTCGGTAGAAAAACTCAACATTTTTCAAAAGAAAAACACTTTTAGATTAATAAAAATAAATGTAAAACATTTGCATATGCGGAAATCTAAAAAAATGCACTTCATTTTTTACTTTATTTAAATACAAACGCGTAAATATTGAGGGATAATAGTTCCTTACAAAGTGCCAACTGTAAATATTTAATATTATAAATGAGTTGTTAGGTTCTTAGTTTGGGTTTTTTAGAAAATACCCAAACTAAGAATCGTTCAACCTATTTTTTAAAATCCATTTTATTCAGTTAGCACTTCCGACAAATGTCATATCATTCTAACAAAATTAAAGATGGCGTTAATTCTTCTTCAATATTTACCCGTTTTTATGTGAAGAAAGTAAAAATTTAAGTGCGTTTTTTTTGTATTTGCGCATAAGCAAATATTTTTTATTTATTTTTATGAATCTAAAAGTGTTTATCCTTTTTAAAAATTGTGAATTTTTCAACTGAGTCCCAAATATTTACCAAACACTGTTGTAACTTGTCAAAACTGGGCCTATGTCATGTGGTCAGGGCAGGTAACACTTTTATCAAATACCGTTGAAATATGCCAATTCGCGCATCTCCTGACATTTACCATACATTGAGATGCCAACATGCTACATTACCATACATTGAGATGCCAACATGCTACATTACCATACATTGAGATGCCAACATGCTACATTACCATACATTGAGATGCACCAGTGCCCCTAGCGGCGCGAGTTGGCGGAATTGGGTTTTCCATAGATTTTCATAAATACATTTTCTGTGAAATGTATTCTTAATAAGTTATAGAAATCGAAAATTTAAGAAATAAGTATTTGTTAACCTACATTGACGTCCAAGATATTTAATTACACGCGTACCTTTGTCAAAATTCTGGCAACTTGCAACACTAGCGCCTCTAGCGGCCTATTATAATAAATATTTTATTCTCTTCTTAAACAATTTAGACAGTGCGCGAGCAGCGAGGCTTTAACTGTTAATGAAATCCTAATAACCTCTCTAAAAATAAATATACGAGCAAAAAGGAGTAAAATCATATGTAGGTCACCTAATATATACTTTTTGATTTTTCGATTTCTATAATTTATTCAGAATACATTTCACAGAAAATCTATTAACTCCATCGCATTATAATAACACAGTATTTTACCAAATACCAACTGAAAGCTTTTTTTATTTAATTAACTATGGAATATCTCTCTCTAGACGTTTGCTAATTTTATTTTTTTTAAATACTCTTTGTTCAGAGATATTTGGGTGAATATTTCACTAAATCTTGGAAATAATAGCTATTTTACTAAATTGTACCGCGACTTTATGTTACAATTTTATTTTGTGTGAATACCTCACAAGAGTCCCAACTGTTGCCAAACGTCTGGAGCCAGTGACAGTATTAGCATCCCCAATTAGGGTATGTTGTGAGGCTCAAGGTAATGGGGGAGATGGGGAAAGGGGAGGTGGGAAGTACCTGGCTATTCAGATCTGCTCACCAAACACAGCTAAAGCCATTTCAAGCAACGTTTCAATTTTGAATGGTGGTCTTTCGACAGGGAGATACTGAGAGTATCTACCACTAAATTAACAAATCCACTAAAATACTCTAAAACGACAATACAACCCCTAAAGCAAAATAATTATTGTTACATTATTTTGTTTACAATAGGTAGGTAGTTTTAATTAGTAATAACCGGACCATTGTAAAATTGGGTTGGGAGTCCCTTTGCGGCATACCTCGCAGTCCATTGAGGCACGGACCCAACTCTTTTTTTCTCTTCTTTTTTTAATCCCCTTTTTGTTGTCTGTTTTGGCGGCAAGGTGAGCCGGTGCGTCGGCGCACTCCGCCATCCGCGTGGCTTCCATTAAAAGGCGGGAAAATACAATGTCATATACATTTTTTTACCATTCCATTTAAGAAATTCTTCTTTGACAGAAAGAATCGATCTGCATTTTATTAGTTTTTTTGGTAGAGACAAATTGCTCTTTAATTTATGGACATTAGGAATCCAAAATTTTATTAAATCGGTGATCAAATAAGTCTACCTAACTTGGCGATAAAGAAACAATACCAGAGAGTTTTTTTTTTATAATTCAATTTATGAAATTCCCTTTCGACAGGAAAAATAGATCTGCATTTCATTTGTTTTCCTTGCATAATTAAATTTATGGAGAGATAAGAATCGTGATTTGTAAAATCAATGACCAAATAAGTACCTACCCAATCTATCTAATATAGCGGAAAAAAATACTGACGTCATTGTCGACATAATTGGTCGTGGTTGGTGGTCAATAAATTTCTTTTGCATATTTTTTGTTGAAATGGCCTTGGCGTGACTAAATCCATGCACCTTTGACACACATGGCCAGGGATTTATTGGTTTGCTTAGCCAAAAAATATGGCAATGTATAAAACATTAATGACTTCCAAAAGATGCATAGTTAGGCATGCAAAATAGCTATTAGAATTAACCTACCGAATATTTTTTATCAGTTATTTTTAACCCTATAATTGTTATAATTTCATGTATTATGTCGAAGTATTTCAAAGGGATACTTAAATTAATAAACAAAATAAATGTTTAATTTCTTTCAGAACTAACAAATATCTTCAAAAATCAGCTGTAACCAGAGTCTGTGCAGTTGGTGGCTTCTTCATATCAATTCCTGTGTTCCTAACTGGTAAGAAAAATCTTTACAAAATATTTAACTACTTATTTTTATTTTTTAATTGATGTTTTGTGACAATTTGGTATGCTAAGAGGTGGGTGCTTACACAACGTCAAAATTTAAACGTTTTAAATGGAAACACCAAGATAGTTTGAAGGAAAATCGGTGAAACTTAGTTACAGCACGTTCAAGTGAATATTTTTCACATCAATATCAAACGGTATTCAGAAATTTGTCATAATTCCTGAAAGGAGATGATTCTAAGTTATTTTAAAACACTTTCGATCTACTATCAGAAAATGATATAAAGTGAGATCTGGAGTTCTCTCTTTCTAAAACACAAGTCTGACCTTAAGAAAAGGGGAGATAGAACGGGTATTATGAGGACCGTCATTATTTGCTTCCCGATACGGAACGACTACAATCAAAGGGCTATCACTTGCCAAGATAATTGCATGGAAAGGTTTTATTTTTTGTATTTTTGTAAAGTACATATTATCAAATGAGTTATATAATAAATGAGCCAAAATAAATAAAAAATTATGTGGAAGAAGTGCGTAATTTAGCATTAGATTCGGAAGTCAAACATAACATCACATTTGATAAACATAAATTAAAAATGTAATTCTTGAAGATAATAATAAAAAATATCAAATGAAATGGTAACGGTCGAATCTGAGAAGTTAACCCAAGATCTCTATGCTTACCTCGGTGGTCAGAGGGACAACACTCTACCCACTGAGCTAAGGAGACCTTACTACTTTCCGTTATTTTTATTGTTATCTTACTCCAATTTAAGAAATATTATAGTTTTTATCAGTTACTTTTTAATTTATTTGCTGTGTCTTTTTCTGTTTCGAATTTCATTTGAGATTTGATAATATTATCTTCAATGATTAAATATTACAATGGGGTTAATAAGCTTCAATAAGTTATTCTAATAAATTAATTAAAATATTTTTGGTTCTAAAATGTGTTGCCATAGTAACGAAAGCTTTTAGTTCCATTTTATAAAATTTCTAGATTACGTTGAAAGATTCTGAATTATTAATAACTAGCTGATGTGTACCCGGCCTTGTTCGGGAATATATATTTTTTTGGAATAAAGTTATGAAGTTTTGAATTATTGCTTGTAGTTTGGGTGTCATAATTAATTTGACAACGAAAGTAATGCCTTGTGACGACTATTACTATCTCTAAACAAAAAAGTTCATTTGAAAATCATATTTCATTCCAAACATTAATTTTTTCAAGATGTATCTAAATAATAAAGTTCTTAAGTGGGTACCTAATTGTGTTTTATATTTTGAAAATATTCTACACAAACAAACGTTCTTCTTTTGAATATGTTATCTGTGGATAACCAGAGTGGTAAATCTATGGGCTAATCTCGATACAACATGGATCGTGCTAATTTTAAAACGTTATAGCAACAGTTTTTCACACCGGACTTCATTCAAACTACTCTCTAAACCTTCCCGGCAATAATAAGAACAAACTGTGCTATTTTCAGCGAAACCGGTTAGAAGAAGAGATACATTCATAACATGTTCGAAATGAGTTTAGGTAGGCACCTAAATACGTAATATTACATAAATATTATACCTCTCAACTCCTTGATCGTAAATTTGATCGTTACTTGAGTAGTATTGAGGCAAAATTTCGGCTCAACAGTTACTCAGTAGTATTGGGAACAATGACCGTTGGAAAAAAAACATTTGAATTAATGAGAGGTCTATTATGCTTTCCTATAATTTTTATAAATACATTTCGTGTTTGTAAGACATTGCATGATGTTCAGTAATTACGTATGTAATACTCTGAGTCAATTATACTATTCGCCTGGGGCTATTTTAAAGGAGCTATCATCAGTTGCAATAAAGGATTGTAATAACTACCGATCGGCAACTGAAAATGGCCAAGAAATTGCAATTTTACACGAGCTTTTTCATTATATATATTTTTTTCAACTAATTAATAAAATAGTACCTAACCATGATGTTTGGAATCTTATATCATAGGTACACGGTACTTGCCGATCAATACATTTATTTACTTTTTACATACCCCCCTGCAGTGGCGTGTAGTTTTTCGGGTATGAATAGGGAAATCCAGTCCATTTTTTTGTAATATCAATAATGACGTTCAAACTTCAATACCAGTATTTTTTTTCTAAATTTAGTTTTCATAGTTAAAATAATTTTCAAAGTTCCAATTTTTCAAAACCCGCTATAACGCTCCAAATCTACAGCCGGTCGGTTTTAATCAGTTTTGAGGTTAGAATGTCAAATGTCAAAACAAGGATGAGCGTTACTGTACATCATTTTACATTCTATTCATAGTAAACCATAACTAAACATAAGTAATAAAATTATGCACCTTTTTAGAATCTTTAACTCAAAGAATAATAAAAGTATTGATCATTAATATTATCATAATATCCGTATTGATAATTGGTTTGCTCTTGAATTCTAATTTATTTTACTATTAATAGTTTTTTATGTGAATATCAACTATAAAGCTTAAAGTCACCCAAATTAAGTTTAAATTTCGCGAAAACTAAAAAAATACATTTTTAAAATACAAAACAAAAGTGAAAAATAAAAAAAGTTTACACTAATCCAAAAACAGAATGCGCACGTGACGTCAGATGCTCCAAATGCAATGGTACCAATATAACAAGGTGTTTTGGTGATATGTTTTTTTATTCACTTTTAAATAACGATTTATAAATTCTATGTATATATATATAAGTTATATATTCAGAATTGGCGTTTGCTGATCTACATGATAATGTATTTTTAAAACCATTATATTTTTCACTGGAGTTCCTTATTGCGTATTGAGTATTTGAAAATGGCCATTTTATTATCATCTTCCGCTGATTGTTGTGGCCAACTGAATAAATGAGCGTATAAGTTCATTACCAAATTCATGGAAAAAATATGTTTAATTCAGAAGTTCGTCTTATTTTTTCATTAGCTTTTATTTCTTTTTATAGTTCATTTTTCTTAAGGCAGGCACAGCTTTCAGTCTTTGTGGACTGCATGCCTGCCTCCCTTATCACAGTATTTTTATTTCATATGTTCAAACTGTTAGTCAGATGGCAATAATGTTTCAACATATTAATTCTTACATTATAGTATCATCATAGAAAAGTGTTTATACGAGTTTACTGTTACCTTATCACTGTATTTTTTTTCTTCATTTCCTATGTTTAAACAGTAAGATATACCACTATGTAAAACTTTATGTAAAAGCCCTGTGGGTGTTAAATATTGCTTGGTAATAAAATATGTACTTTTAATAAAGTGGAAATATTTTTTTCTTTACTGTGGCACCACCCAGCTACTCAATTTGTCTATGAAATTTATTCTACACATCGACCCCTTGGAATAACAAGGTTCCGTCAGACATGACAATGTTATACATTTATGAACTTTAAAGTAAATTTCTCTAGAGGCCATTATCACATGATATTACTGTGTCAGATGGAACCTTATTATTCCAAGTGGTCCGACATTCGAATTTTGAGAGTTCGTTTTGGAAACAATCCAAAACAACAGATCCAGATTAAATCAATGTTTTAATATTTTATATTTTTGGTCTGTGAATCAGATTTCGTTTTATTTTGATTTAACATCTAATAAATGGATATTTTGATACGTACATTTCATAAATTAAAAAAAAATCGCTTTTCCATGTCTTCCTTGCAAAGTGATAAATAATAAAAAAAGTTTAAATATAAAATTGTCTTATAATATGACGTAGAATCATTTCCTTTCGAAACTACCACTAATTTCTGAACATCGTTTGGTTAAAGTATGCATTTGGACCGATGTGATTTTTTAAACTTACTTTAATTTTCCCATGAGCATCTTTGTGTTGTCATTTAAAAAGTTTTAAACGACCGCAGCGCCCTCAATTTTTGTCTACTTTTAAATGTCAGGCTGTATGTATAAGTTTATAAATTTGCACCACCTTAAATTTCAATAAAAAAATCTGAAATAATATTCTAATTCTCAATGAACATCGTTTATAGCGTACTTCTTTAGTTTTCTTTCTTTTTATTTTCATTATTCTTTATTTCTTCTTCCATTCTTACATTTGATTTTTTAAAATTACACAATAAACTCACACATTAAACATAATACATTATATTAACTGTTAATTGACTTAAGGTGATTTCAATGAAACTTTTTTCTTCTCCTCAATTAAATAGCAGAAAATGAATCAAAGGGCTATACTCTTCTTTAAACTTGAAATACTCAAATTATTTCAATACTAATGTGCGATTTTCTCATTTACAGGAATCATCTTGTACACATTCATTCAATTTCATTCAACGCCGGCCATCGTAACAAGTGTATTCATTGGTTTGGGCATCATATTCTGCGGCTGTGCGATGGTTCACAATGTGTTCGTCTGGCAAAAGGAAAAAACTAACGCCGTCAAGGCGATGCACTCCCAGTCACAGCTGGATCAGCCCATCATGAATAGCACGCAGAACATGGGCACGCCGCAGATGAACGCCAACGGATACCTGACGGCCAACGGACACATATCGCCGGGGAATACGACGCACGGGAATAATATGAGCTATCATAACACCACGGGGGGAACGGCGTACAGTCATCATCCCATTACAATTATTCCTCATCAGGGTCCGTACATCATCAGGTAAAAATTTATTTTATTAATAGAAAATTTGAGAAAAAAAATTGCTCTTTATTTTATCTGTTCTGAAGTTAACATACATCATTTCTGATCAGCAACCTTATTTGCTGGAATTATTATTTGTTTTCAAAACCCAATTAATAAAATTACTTACGCCTACTAGTTTCAAAGCTATCCGTTCCATCATCCTGATGAGGGCACACAGTATAAAATACTTATTAATCTAAAATGTATACGAGTATGTATTAAAAACAACAGCTTTTTTGACTGGTCAGTGGCTGAGTTGGCATCACATCTGGGTCCCACCCAGGCATCGTGAGTTCAATTCCTCGGCTTTTTCAAATATTGTCACGTTTTTCGTAAACTGGAAATGTTTGACTTTCTTCAAAAAAAAAATTATTCTAAATTTTATAAAATAGTTGTTTTCCAGCCTATTTTTGACTTGTTGGTTTTTGTCAAAAAATTTCCTTCCAAGTATATTTTTTTCTAACAATGTGAAAGATTAAATACAATGAGTATTTAGAATTTTCCATAAATGCATAAAATACAAAAATAATGCTGACAATTGAAAAACTGGAATTTTAGTGTCCTAAGTGGAATTTTTCACTTTCTAAATCGTCAAAGTGCGAACTGTTGAAAATGTTGAATAAGTCGCAGGTTGCCGATTCATGAATCACACAATTTTAGAATATCCTGTTCTAGAGTTTTACATACCGAATTCTTTTCAGCATCAAAGCTCTTCATATTGTTTATTTTTTCTTTTCCCGCCAACTGAATTTTCAATGGGAGACTCAAGTTATACTGGTAGGCAGAAAAATAATATCTTAACCATCAAGCAAATCATAAAACCCTGTATCTTGTACAATAACTCACCCAATAAAACCATAATCATGATAAATGAATTAACCGTTTGTGTGCTGGGCCTTTTTTCATAATATGTACTAAAATTGCGTGTTAAAAAACAGGGAAAAAAATGAAAAATTGGGATGCTAAATAAAAAATCATAACTTGGTCAAATATTGATATATTTTATGAATTCTTTTTATTTGTTTAACAAACGTAGAATTATGATATAAAAATATACATAAGCACAAAATAAAAACAAAACCAGCAAAAAATACAATCAAATGTTGAAAAAATTTAATTACTGCCGTCCACAAATATGTTTGTCGAAGCAAGCCCCGTGCAAACCTTTCTTGCAACCCGCACAAATCAAAGAAGAACGCTTTAGTCCGTTGCCGCCTTTATTGCTGCACACGACGCAGCAGCGCAATTTAGTCCCCGGAAGTTTTTCAAGACCAAAATTTTTTGTTGAAGTGGATGGTGTAGCTGAAGTTTTTTTTTTCGCCATCCGCTCTTTTTCTAGTGCTTCTACTATGGCTGAGGTAAACTGCAACCTGGTCATTTTTTTGTTGCTATTTATTGAATGTATGCATTCAAAATACAAAATATATGCATTCAATATTCGAAAAGCAACACACCGCGGATGCAGCGCACCATCCAAATACCAGAGATATACTGTGCGTCATATCGTAGATATATCGACGACATGCAATTTATGATAGATATTCGTTCGTCGAAATATCGACAATACGCATTAAAACGGTTAATAATTTAGAAACAACCCTTATTTTGATATAAATAAAGGTTTAAAGTTTTACGTACAAATACAACCGGTTTACAATTAGACAAATTTGAAATTTTATAAATCAGAACAGGCGTAGTAATCAAATATTTTTTAAAATAGCTATCTCTTGAATTTATTTTCATATTAATATTAATATTAATAGTAAAAATAATTTATTTTTTAATTTCTAATATAAATTTGTTAATCAATGTTTTATAATAATTTTTTATTAACATTTTTGATTAATTACTTACCTACTTTAATCAATTTTTGTTCATGTTTATAATTTTTATATTCTTACATTATTGTGTTCTATGTTTATCATTTGTCAATACTTGACATTATTATTTTTTAGTATTCTATATATTCCTAATGAAGAAAGAATTGCTTTCGAAACATGTAGATATGTGTATATTAATAAAGTGGTGAATACAAAATAATTTTTAATTAATTTATGAATTAAACGCTAGCGGATTCCATTGCTAAGGAAGCCACTGTTCACGGTCCGTTAAATGGTATTCCTGTGCCAGTTAGAGATTATTTCCCTATTCTAAAAAGTAAATACAAACTCCAATGGTCCTCTGAATGGAAAATAGCTTCTCTAACAAAAGGTCATCAGTACTCATTAATACAACCGTTTATTCCTGTCAAGCCCTGGTTTCATAAATACACTTGCATGCCAAAAAAATATATTTCCTCCATAACTCGAATGAGACTAGGTCACACTTCTTGTCTTAGTCATCTCGCCAGATTCCATATAGTCAGTTCGCCTTACTGTGATTGTGGGTCAGAGGACACTCTGGACCATAATTTCTTTGAATGTCCTATCAATGACCAATTTCCAAATTTTATGCATGAATTGGTAAAACTTAAAATTGATCTCCCTACCAGTATTCCCTGCCTTCTAAGTCTCAACTCCCCCCAAATTAACAATTTATTAGCAAAATACATTTATAAAAATGGCATTAAAATTTAAGTCATTGGGGATTAAAACACATAAATTTACACTGTTTAACTTATCTAACTTATCTGCTTAAATTTTATTTGCCCAAATATTATATCTTGTTTAAAAGTAACTAATTTTAAGAACAATCTGTACAATTAAAATCTAACTGATTATACATGGCCGAGATCGCCCTTAATGGGTGAAAGCCAATAACATAACAAAAAAAAAAAAAGCGTTTTGTTCTCCATATCTATCCTTCATAATATTGAATAACATTTAAGTTCAACATCACGCTGTAGGCAGAGAATGTAAAGGCCTTACATCATTATGCATTGTGCCCTTTATCAGTGTTTAAAAAATCTGTTTTCTATTTCCAGGCCGCCTACCAGCACTCCACCGACCCCCGGGGATATGGGAGGGGGGCGCCCCCCGCGGCCCCCCCGGGCCTCCGCCAGCCCCCCCAGTCCGCCCATCCCCCCCGCCACTCTCGACCTCAGTCACAACCACGTGCAGGACCCACACGAACTCAGCACGCTTGTTTGAAAGATGTTTTAAAGTACTATAGAAATCTAAACAAAGTGAGATAACATTGATAGTATGGTCTGTGAATGACCCCTCTGATCTATGAGAACTCTGTAGAACACTTGCGGAAAATAAGGAAAGTGTTTAAATGCAAGATACGTATACCTGTTTAATCGATAGACTCGCGGATACCTGCTAAATATATTACTGAAAAAAGATATGGACATTTTGTTGATGTATGTACATGTATATAAATACATTTATAATAATAATAAAATAAAAAAAAACTGATCCTGTTCTACGCAACCACAGCAGTGATCAGATAAGAGATTAAAATATACACAAAAAAGTGAACAAGAATTAAAAAACTTTGATGGATTGTGAGGTTGCCAAAGTTCTGTAATTGTGAATTTACTGATCTTTTAATTAGCTTGTGATCAATTTTCTTGTGTGTGAAAATGATATCAATTAATATATTTTTAATAATATTAATATTATTGTGAAAGACTTTAATGTTATTTCTTGCCATCATAATAACTGCATATTATTGAATTCTTGTAATATACTTGTTTTCTAATGGCATACTTACTTAATTATGGTTAAAAACCTGTACATATCAAATAAAACCAGTGGATACTTTTAAGTAAATTATTATTTTGGTTAAAGTTGTTTTTTATAATTATTATAATTCATGGCGATGCTGAATTGCTCAGGGTACCATGTGCCAGATATAACTTGTTATAGCTCTAAAGTTAGCATTTTTCATATTGAATGGTTGATTATAAATCCAGCTATTTTAATTAGTAATGTCTTTGTAAACTACACTTGTTACTCCTTCACAAAATATTGTCAATTTTATAAGATCCCTGTGTGCCGATAATGAAACCTGACGCCTCCATATATGTAATTGATTTCTCGCCAAAATTTCTATTGAATTGAGATTAATATTGACTTAGACCAGATACCCTAGATAAAAAATACATCCAGCTTCTTACATTTTCTCTACATTGAGATGCTACAGTAGCACCTCTAGCGGCCCGAGTTAGTTTTTTAATACATTTTAATAGATATTCTGAGAAATATGTTCTTTAAATTATGGAAATCGAAAATTCATAAAGTAAATATGTATTAGGTAACCTACGTATTTTTTTTTTTTTTAAATTTAAATGGGTTTTAGATTAAATTTACTTGAACAATTGGAAATTAATAAACGAACGAATGATTAGTATTCTCAGTATGTTTACATCACCAAAACAATATAACACATTTAAATAAATCAATTAAGAAAACACATTGTAAATGTAAAAACCTCACAGGATAGAGAATTTGAATTATTTTCTAACTACATCGATTTTACCGATAATAAATAATTATGTTAAACACCCGTCCAAATTAGAATTGGGTGGGAGTAAATAAAATCATATAAATAATTCGTCGCAATGTGGATTAACCGCAGTTTGAAAATGGCCTTGAACACCGAAACAGCAGTCACCATAATAAAAACTAAAAATACTTGCAGAACTTAATAATAACATTATTAAATTTGATTTACAAAAAAATTAAATGGAGCTCTATGAATTAAACACAAAACAATTAATAACCTACATATGACTGACTATACTGCTCTTTTGCACATGCATGAAAAAATATTAAAGAGTCTATTAGGTTTGTTCTAACAGTTATAAGCCTCGCCGCTCGCACTCGACCTGTAGGTGGAATAGAAAGAGAGATTTTCTTTAATTTCTTAATTTTCGATTTCTATATTTTACAGAGTATCTATAATGCGTGAAAATCCAATTCGTACAACTCCCGCCGCTAGAGATGCTAGTGTAACATGCTGCCATCTCAATGAATGGAAAATGTCAGAAGCTGGACATATTTATTTACAGTATTTGCTTAGACTTAGAATCACATTGTGAAATTGAACCAAAACAATTGCACGCTTTTTTGTACTGAACACACTATTAGCATTTCACAATATAACCCCATTCATAGTAATAAAGACAGAGGACACATGCTTCTATTTTAGCAACGGTTCACAGACTGCTTCAACTGTATTATTATAAGAGTATGTTTGTAGTTTCACAATCAATCCATTAACAAATTTAGGTTCAAATGTTCCCTAAAGTCACCCAACATTTTCATGCATGTATTATCTATCTTTCATTGTGGCGTAGCAATAAAATTCTATGTATGTTTTATTCTCAATGCCAGTACTTGAAATTACACTGTTCTAATAAGTTTGATAAATATGTATTCACTTATTGGATTGGTTAATAGAACTACTCGTAATCAGAACTATATTTGTTGACAGCGTATGTGTTTAATCTTCGAGACATTCCATTTTTAGTTTACCAAATTTTTACATTACTTAAATTCCATTAGTTATCATCAAGATTCACAAACTGTTAGAGGTTTGATTCTTGCGTTACTCGTAGAAGTGTGCTCGCATTAGGAGAGCTACTAACTAGCGCATACAGAGTGCGTTACGTTTGCAGAGTTTTAGATTTAGAGTGCGGAAAGGTGGTACAAAACATGAAAAACGAAATGGCAACCTTCTAAGTCTCCAGAATAAGCAAATCATTTTGTATTAATTGCATTATAGAAGAAGCCCATCAACAGGATTGACACCATCTAAAGGCCAAAGATCGAAGGATTTCCCGGGCAGAGAAAGGCTTACTTTGAGGCACAGAGCTCTAGATGCCAGATCCTGTGTATCTGGAATGTATCACCGAGCCCTTGCACCATACCAGAGATGCAACGAATATCCGGTTACTTTACTACTATCGGCCAGATGACGGATAGTTTTCTAATATCACGGTTGAAAATTAAATAAAACAGGTGGATAAAATCAAAAATATTTTTATTTTCTCTTAACCTTTATTACAAATTACAAACCATGAGCGGTTAGGTACTTAAAATTTACTAATGGCAAATTATAGTGAATAAAGACAAGCTTTCCAGCGTTTAGAGGTAATAAATGATTATGTTTATTTCATATACATTGCCAGCTTCAGAAAGGAGTCTCTCGCTGTACATGCTGCTTGCTACAAGGGGATGATACGTATATGTTCACAAACTTTGCATACTGTTTAAAGTTAGCTAACTAACCATGCGTAGGGGTGAGAAATTTTTAATATCTTGAATGTATCATTTCTTGCACACACAATTCACACTTAGTACTGGCCAGATATTCAGCAGCCGGATACCTGGCCATCCGATCAAGGCATAGGCCGAATATCCGGTATCCGGCCAATTCACTATCCGTTACATCTCTACACCATACCACAAAAGAAAAACAATTTTAATTTATAATTTCTTTAAACGATTGGTATTCACTTTGCGGTGTCATTATTAATAAATGAATTTAAAATATATACTTAGTATTTACCACTTTATAAATATACATTGATATCTACATGTTTCGAAAGTGATGCTTTCATCATCAGGAATGAATCATCGCTTTCGAAACATGTAGATATCAATGAATATTTATAAAGTGGTAAATACTAAGTATATATTTGAAATTAATTTATTAATAATAATTTATATTCCTTACGTTTGTCAAAAAGTATAATATCACATACAAATTTGAGCCTTGCCTGAATAAACAAATATTTCCCTTGGCCGCTTACTTAATTTTGGGAGGGAATTATACACGAGGTCTCGTAGAACTTTAAATATTATCATATTATAGTATTTATTAGCAAAATATTTACAATTCCTCAAAATGCTGATCTCGTAAACATATTCTGAGTTACAATAAGTTTTTCTTAGTTAATTAATGTATGTCGATTAACCTACAAATATTTATAAAATCCACACGTTCCTAAAAAGATTCATGATAAATAGTTATTATTTTAATAAATTAACACTTTACTAGACCGGTACAATAAAAGAAAATTTTGAGTTGTGCTCAGTTTTATGTTCTGCGCAGATTCAACATAATTCACTAAAGTTTAACTACATATCAGAAATACACTTAGTGCTTAATAGTCTTGCCTTTGAAACCACAAGATTTAACGGTCTTGCCTTGTTGTAATCAACGTGTCAAGTTCGATTCACATTACCGGTACCGAGCGTGCCAGACACGTAAAGATTTGAAGATAAAACTATTTGATGGGTGCGCTGGTTCATAAATTATCATTATCACAATTTAAATAATTATAATTGACTTGCTCAAATATGCAGGGGTAAAATAGGAAGCGTGAGATGGGATCCAAAGACTTACCCCCGATCCTTATTTCTCCACAAGCCTCTTTGGCTGTCGATGCACTGAGCACATGAGTAAATAATAAGAGGCCAACATAAAAAAACACAGACGATATTCATCTGCGACGGGATGACAATCTGATAGATTGCGGTGGTTACAAACACAATACAAATATTACGGCGCGTTGTGAGTGTGAATTAATGCATAGTGAATGAAATGACAGCGGACAATTATGCGGGTAAAGTCGATGGACAACTAGGTATGGATTACAATTGGGTAGGTTTATAAGGACGCATATTATTGTGCAAATCAATTATAATGCTATTCAAATTGAACTGTTACCGCCGCAACCATCACCCCCGCCTTGAAAGGGTGAGAAATTACCCCTTTCGAAACCATATTGCGGAAGCAAATATCATAGTGTCATAACGAAACTCTTTTAGGGAGTTGCAACTTCATCCATCATTAATGCAACAGGCATGTTATGTTCATAGGGGGTAACTATATGTGTGTATTTAATTTAATCATAAAATACTTGCCAAAATGTACTTAAATTCATTTAATGTATTGCTTATAGATTTAAGTGTACAGAGATATACTACCACTTATTTATTTCCATAAACTTTTATAATATATGCATCAAGCATTGCTTATTTCATTCAGATGAAACGATACGATGCTGCAATTAATCAAATAGCGAACCGCCTCTTCGATGTTCCAAACTTTGTTTACAATCAAGTGATTGAAGAGAAATTTCAAATATGATTAAATTAATTCACATTTTTGCTCTAATTTAACAAATCAATAGTTATTTCTTTAGCATTCATTTATTTGCATATTTATGTAATGTGAGGTACATATTATAATGTCCACTATTTTAAGAGTATGTATTTCAAATTAAAAACTTAACTGAAATCTTTTCAGAATCAAATGTACAAATAATACAACGATAATGTATAAATAAGAATCATATATTAAATGAGATTCGTATATATTATGTCTGACTATGTAACTGTTTTATATTATGTACTTAAGTTTAATTTTCATATAATACTGTGTACAATGAAGTAATTTTAGTTCTAAATAGACAAAGTATTTAAGTAGGTACTTTATTATTTATACATTCTATTACGTAGATAAAATTCGAGGAAAATTATTATTGTAAATTAAGTTAGCTGTAAATATCAAAGTCAAAGGGAATGAGAGGAAACTAGTGTTAGATCAGTAACTTTATTTATTGCAAGTGTAAAAAATATAAAAATTTTATTGAAATAAATTTTAATTACAAATGTTTACTAGGTGTGTTTATTTTCATCTTTCCATAACAAAAAACAACAGTATTTGGGTGCATACTAAAAATTGATTTATACACATTATTTTTTTGAAGCCATCCAGTCTTGGTTCTCAGCTTTCACATTTATTCTGTAAATAAACCGACAATACTAATTAATTTGACAAATGAGAATATTGAATCAATCCACAGTTCGACCTACTTAATTCCTTTTCAGCACAAGTTGTGCTTAGGTCGCTCGCTGACGGTCCGGTAAGGAATCGACGTAAACCGAGTGCAGCAAAAATGCGTGTAACGTCTTGCTGCATGGACTCGCACACGGGTTTGCAACCATTAAACTGTCTGTATTTCAGATTTAGTTTTACCGTCCCGCATACATACGTCCCGCGTAGAGTGAGTCAAGTGACGACAAGATTGCGGAATTTTAGATTTATTCACAATGCTTTTGCGATATTATTGATGTGCCTAATTAATAAATTCGTAAGAATATTTTAAAAGCAATTTTCAACTGCAAGAAATGTTATTAACAAAAAAATTAATTAAAAGTTCTTTGAGTGATCGCGGCGGTGGTGTGATAATATCGAGAATCTACTGAAACCTCATATCGCTTGCTGTATACTAGAAGTACGTCGCATTACTCTCACTTCTCCCCCGCGTTGTGATCTGACGCCAATAGAAATATATGACACAGGAGGGCTGTCGATATCACGCAAGAGATTTATGTCAATTCCTTACAGGATTGTCAGCGAAACGGCCATTTGGGTTAAGAGCTTATTTAAAAAAAAGAGTAGTACTACCTCCTTCTCCTTATGCTAGCTGTCCATGCTCACCATCTGCCCTGATGATTGCAACTGCAAGGTTTTCCAAAACGTTGGGTCAAGGAGGAAGCACAACAGTTTAAAGCCGCCTCCACACATATCCAACTTGTCCACCGTTTTTAAGAAAACAAGTGGGAAGGGATCGAACAGTGGGTTTGAGTTAAGGAAAAGACTGTCGGATGGTCGGACCTTTTGATGGGGTGGCTTCAGTTAGCACAAATAAAAAGGGTAGTCTGTAGGCTCTATTCCACCCCAAAAATAAACCAACACAATACATAAATATGTATGTACTATTGGCCATGAGAATATTAAATCATACCCTACATTAATTATATTTGTCGGGAATCAGACCCTAGCCCAGAGTCAAAGCTCTTATCCCTTTACTACGGAGGTTCTCTTCGTACTTTATACATTTCAAAATAAAGACATTTTAAATTTTTTTAAATCTTTGTGTTAGAGAATCATTTCAGGCTAAACGAAACGTAATACGCTCTCGCAGATGGCGCTAATTTCAATATTTTAGAATAAAACATTTTCAGCATGTAATGGTTTTAGATATTGAAATAAATTGTTTGTTGGCGGGTATCAAATGGAATGAATTGTTACTGTAGATTTAAAGCTTAAGACTTTCAAGAAACTTATCAAAGTACAATATATTTTATAAGTTTCTTGAAAGGCTTGAGCTTTAAACTTACAGTAATAATTTATTTCATTTCATATTCTGTATGTACACCCACCAACAAAAAATTCATCTCAATATTTAAAAGCATTAAGTGCTAATATTCTAAAATATTTTTATTACATAGCGCCATCTGTGAGCGCGTATCATGTTTCGTTTAACCTTAAGAGGAGGGGGACGTTAGAGAGGGATTATTTATTCATACGAAATAACCGCGCTCGTGACTATTGAGTGAACTAGAGTGCAAAGATTGAAAAATACGACGTAATTGATGTTGTTGAACCCATTATTATTGAGACATCTTAATGTTCTTTTACCCGGATATTAACATTTTTGTCAATCTATAAGACATATGTATCTTGGTTCATAGTTTAGTAGTATACTGCCATGAAGAAGCTGCGGTGGTGGCAAAACTCGGTCAACAAAGGAATATAACAAATAAAAGTGATGTACACAACGTTATTGTTTTATTTTTTAAATTAAAGTTAATATTTATTCATGAAAAAATTAAACTACACCCTATCCTTTTTAAAAATTTATTCTCAGTATTTTAAAGAAAAACCAATGTATTTTGGAGGATACTCAACATTTAAAAATAATTTGTAAAACATACGTGGGACAGTCAGAAAAAGGTCATATTTCTGATTTTATTTTGATAAATGCTAAGCCCATGTAAATTTAAAAAATATGCATAGAATATTTTTATCGTATTGCGTAAAAATATTACCATTATTTCGAATTAATAAATAATCTCTCTACGTCTTAAGAATGTTGTCGTACTTTTGCTGTGCGGCTTTTTTCCCTTGGTACAGTCCAGTGTAGTAGCCTGTCATGTACCAACTGACCAGCATGGAGTGGAGGGCTTTGTCTTCCTCACCGTCCTGGCCGGCGCCGCCCAGAAACGAGATCGGGGGAGGAGGCGGCATCTGGAAATGGTAAGTACTTTAACCCCTGCAGTAGTAATTAAAAAAAAAAAAGGAATAAAAAACACCTTTTTTGCTGTCTTTTGTCTCGCTTCCACATACCATAAATAGTATTTATTTTCGCCCAAGTATATTCAGGAGTGGTCTTTTCTGCAGGTAATGTTTGCCCGAGTCATTTCGGATGTGCAAATTTTCGCACATAATTATCGCCCGAGTATACTCGAGCGTGATCCTTAAACGGTTAATCTCCTGTCACTAGCCAAGGGGGGAGGGGGAAATAATTATAAGAAAACCAGCAAAGCAGAAAAAAAGATGATTTGGATGAGCTACCTTTAGAAAATTTAGCCATATCCTCAAAACAAGAAGAATACATACATTATATATCCATACTATTCATTTGGAGTGCAAACATTGAATCTAACCAAGAACGTTGATACAAAAATGGCCACTACAGAGAGGGCACCTAAGTACTACGGTCATAGAACAGAAAATCCCTAGTAATGTGATATATATACCGATCTGAAAGAAAACGGAAGTCGCCAATTTATGTAAGATCTTTAAACTCCCAGTCCCCAGACATGCCAATGAAATTGACGATTTGTTTAAGCAAATACAATACCCGACATTTTAAACAGTAAAGTCATAAGCAGGTTAACTAATATTTATTTTAAGAATTTTCTATTTCTATAATTTATTAAGAACTAGCTGATGTGTACCCGGCTTTGCTCGGGATTATTATTATTTTTTTTAATATATTATGAAGTTGTGAATTCTTGCTTGTCGTTTGAGTGTCATAATTGATTTGAAAGAAATGCCTTGTGACGACTATTACTATCTCTAAACAAAGAAACATTCATTTGAAAATATTATTCCATTTATTAATTTTTCAAAATATATCGGTTGAGTAATTTTCGAGAAAATCGAGGACAGACAGACAGACAGACAAACATTCATTTTTATATACATATAGAAGATAGATATATTTCAAAGAAAATCTATTGAAATTAATTAAAAAATATATATATATTCCACCAACGCAGGCTGCTAGGGGCGATAGTGTAGCATGTTGTCATCAAATGTCAGGAGCTGCGAGTATTGTCATTTACAGTACATATTTGGTTTAAGAAAGAATTTTGATTTTTGAAAATGTTTGAGAAATTTCACCCGAAGTGGGATAGAATTTATATTACTTCAGGCACCCAGGCACACTCAGAATTCTATCTAATACGTATATTACAGAATAAGGCCGCGGGCCTAACTCCGAGCTGAGCGGTTCAATAGCCATTTCGATCTTTGTTGGCGAAACAAGAAATCTGTGGATTAGACCTACTTGAGATACTGCAATTAAAATTTAAAAAAAAATTCTATTTACTCTACCGAGTGATGGTGTGGAAATGAGTCCACAAAATTATAATAATTATGTAATGAATAGCCAGAAATAATTAAATTGAATTAAATAACAAATATGGGGAATTTGATGATTATTTGAAAAAAAGTTAACTTTTCCGGGGTTGTAACTTGTTATATAAAACACTTCAACATAAAATATAAGTAATTTTATCTTCTTTTAGTTTGTCATAGACAATTTTATCATGGGATCAACCTCTGAGGAATTATTTTGGAAAAACTCATTTTTGGCACCATTCATCCAAGATGAAAAGCGAAGGTCGAAAACTTAGATTTTTTTTCAGCCTTAACAATATAAAATAAAAAATCTTTTACCCCAACTTTTGCATAACAAAAACCCCTGCTGACTGGACTATACGGTAATACGAGCATACTAAGAGATACAATGTTGTCCGACAAAGCTTCCAAGCGTTGCTACTTTACGATTTTTAAAAATACCATAGATACCATTGTGTCATTCCCTAGGCTCGGCATGAATGGTGGGAGGTTGAAAGGCAGGGGAGGTAGGGAGGACAAGTTGGGAGGAGGGGGCTGCATCGATAGGGCTCTCCTTCCCGTCTTCTTCTTCGAGGGGACAGCTTGAGATCCTTCGCTCATAGCATCCGAGTGTTCTGCTTTTGTGGATCCTGCAATAAGAGTTAACGCTTTAAACGCGTGACATTTTGAAGTTAGATGCCTGCGTACACGGCACTTATTCATTTTCACCGTATAGCCGTATAAATATGAGTGTTAAAAATAATCTTGTAGTTGGATCTAGACAAAGATTATTATTTGTTACCAAAAGTGTTCCAAGCATGTGTGTTTATGACAATAAAAGACCTCAGTATAAACAAACTGGCATTCCAAGCTGCCATTTTCCCCAAGGCTAGATTGCTCATTACGCTTTGAGCGAGCTTGGACACCGCACCGATTAACTATTTCACCAACACTTTAACACGTCGTAAAATATAAAGCGTAACCAAAATTATTATTATTATTATAACACTATACTACTTTACAAAATGCAACAATAAAGCAGGCGCTCCAGTCGGCAGGGAGATTGGCAGGAAGATTTAAATGTTTCCAAGAAAGGGGAACCATACCACCGGCAACGAATAATTACGATTTCGTAACATAAACAGAATGTCATTTTTAAAATCTTATAGATGTCACTAGCATAATGAAATTATGAAGATTTTACAAATACAGACTATAGGATTTCGATTCTATCGATGCCAAAACTTCGCAACCAACTGTTGTGACATCGGCGTACTGGGCAAGGCCGCTCTCGACCCAACTGCCTTGGGGTTTGTGTACAACGGGTTAATGGTGAGGAGGCATACAATGTATCCTTAAGCATAGAGGAAGTTGAGGAAATCAGCAGGAGACAGGTAGGTAGAGAAAAGCAGCTAAGATTCATAAGGGTTAAAGGGCTGATGATATATGATACAATACGATACGATTGTAGCACCTCAGCCAAGAGCACTGTTGTCCTGGTAAGACCGGTACACCAGGGGGCACTGATTTTTTAGGACTTGGAACAAGTGCTCTAATAAAATAAAATTTTTGTGCAGGCCTCAAATGTTGGTAAAATTCACCAACATTTTTGGCATGCACCGGGGACACCTACTACTCGCCATTGTAATGATATTGTTGTTTATATTTTGTGATTGCATGTTTTATATTTTTGTTGGGGGTTTTAGAAGAAAAGGAAACCAAGGGAAAAATTAGGTATAAAGGGTGGGTAGGAAGCTGGGGTTTAGGGTATCCAGTACTGACGGACGTAGGAATCCATCCCACCCACTGCGGTGCAAGGCTATGGGTCGGGAGAATCCGGCTGGGAAGGGCTCCCAATCCACCCCAAATGCTACTGCTGGGTCCCCTCCGGTCACGAATCGGCACATCAGCAGCGGCGGGTTTTTTACACTCGCTCATGGGGCAGCCCACCCTCAGTCGTGAGCTTGAGGGTCGGACCTCTGTACTATGTCTCCCTCAACTAGTTTCTCCCGATCCGACCCACTACACAGTAGGTGGGCCAACGCACCCGCAGCCAAGACCTGGACAAACCTTACCCCATAAACCCGGGCACCCCTGCTAAGTCACCAAACGTAGCGAACCACTTTGGGTGACCTATAGCAGAGGTGTTGGTCATCCAAAAAATGGTTCCCGGGGAGGCAGTACCCATACCCGCCTCCCAAAATAAAGTTTATCATTTGTTCTGTGAAGTTGGCAAAAAAAAGTTATTGCTTTTAGAATATGAAAATGGAAAAACAATTGTGAGTACAGAATTAATTAGGTATCCAAGACAAAGTTATTCCGAAAAAAATCAGTACACACAATGGGTTCACAATTGACCATTCGGCACGTGTCAGTTACTGGCCACTGCTGGGCAAACATCATCATGAGCGCACCGCACCTCGCATGGCAATCTGTTTATTGGTGTAATTTGCACATTCTCATTTTTTAATTTTTCATTTGTCACCCAAACACCTTTTTTCTTTCTTTTTTAAATAGCAATATCAGATCAGAAGGAACACAGCATACACTACCTCTACGTCCGCCATTTTAACTCGGAGTTGGGAGCACGGCCGAGCCAAATATAGCATGGTTTATGCAACATCATCAATGTAAATCATTAATGATTACTACTGCGTTCAGGACTGTGGATTAAGCCTACCTGGACAAACTTGTTGAGCCACCGCATCCAGCTGAAATTTTTGCTCTTCACCTCCCCAAGAGGGAAGCAAGTCTGACAGTTGTTGTGATTCCTCATTGTCATATCCTGGAAACAGAAAAGAATAGTAATTAGAGTCATTTAACAATTGTACGTAAAAGCCGCCAAGACATGAATAACCAACTACCAAAATATTATAAGAGATGATAGTCCTTCTTTCAATACATATATGTATATGTAAATATAATAAGCCGAAAGCGATTAATTGCTATCTTAATTCAATTTTTAGATGGAGGCTTGGCTTGTGAGGAAACTTAAAGTGTTCTGCAGGTTGTACAGAATAAATATGTATCAAGTAAATATTTTTTCCTTTTATTTAGGTCTGTCGACAGTAATTCAAATCAATGCATTCACAATGATACTAATTTTATACATAGGCTGATACTATCACTAATATTATAGACAAACACACCATTGTTAATAAAGAAAGAAGAATATAACAATACTCACTTGATAGTCCCTTCTCTCTTTTTCCGTGTAATATTAATTTATTGATACTTAAATTTAAAAAACAAAAACATTAGCCACTCATCTCAGCAGGACAGTTCTGTCTTGAGATGAGCGGCTTTACAATTTTAGTGAAACGATATATTATTATTTTATTTTTTTAAATAACACCAAAGTTATTCAGACTATAAACAACTTTAAAATCTACAGTAAATCTTTAAGTTGGGCTGTACATTTATAGATTACAACAATAATAATTTCATTGTAACCCAATTAACTATCATAAAATATCTGTGCTCCAATTAGCCACAATCATAGGGTGACCATATTTTTGTTAACAAGAAGTAGTGAGTAAATAATAATCAATATATATTATAAAAGTACAAAAAAGTGTGCGGCCTGCAAAAACTCAGAAACGAGTCCCGGTACAATCAAGGGAGTTATATGGTGTGGTAGATCTCTATCCCCCCTCCAGGATGAGGGTTCCCGTTTTTTTGACCATTTTTTAAAATAAATTTAGCGTATCTATAGTTTTAATGTTGTCACTGAGCCTATTATGTAACAGAGGAGCTTTACAAGAATTGTCCAAATGTTCGGTTATTTACCGGCTGGTACATTAGAGAAGAATCCATTCTAGTATTGCGCACTTGTTGCGACCTTATGATAGTATCAATGTTGTTAAAAAAATTACAAAGAGCCTGTATTATGTTCAATTGCCTCACTGTTATAATTTTACTTTCACTGTATAATTAGTGTGATGAATATAAAAAAAAACATTTCTTATTCCTTTTTTTTTTTAATTCATTTTTAGCAACATTTAAAGGCTCTGGGCTAGTCTAGTGACATGAACCCCAAAATACAACATTATATGAAAGGAGAGATTGAACAAGAGCATAATATACAGTTTTTAGTGTAACTTTGTCCAACATATTTCTTAGAGTCTTGAAGATATAGGCTAGTTTTCTTATTTTGTTTGTTAACACAGTAATATGATTGTTCCATTCTAAATACTTATCAATAATTGAGTGAAGATATTTGATATTGTCTACTCTTTCCAAAGATTGAAAATTAAACTCGTGCACACAACAATGCATTGTTAAGGAACGGTCCACAGAGGGTTGACTTACAGAGGAAATGCTAAAAGTAATATATTTAGTTTCTTGTGTGTTGAAAGTTAAAAGATTTTGATCAAGCCAATTTTTAACAGTCTTTAATCCTAACTCACACCCAGCATTAGTTTTATCCCAAGTATAAACAGCAAACACCAAAACAGGATCATCTGCGAATACAATTGAAGAACCTAAGAATGATACTTTACAAAGGTCATTAATATACAATAAAAATAAAATTGTACCTAGAACACTACCCCAAGGAACACCGTACAAAATACTGTCATTTCCGCTTCAAAACCTGAAGCTCATTAATCACCTTTAGAACTTCATTACAATTCATTGGGTTAAATTCAAAACAGGCATTTTGTAAAGAATGTGTTGGATTATACTTTAACATTATCAAACTTAGTCGAAAGTATCTATAATTAATTGTTTATTATTTTTTAAAGGATTTGCCTACCGTAGTCAAAACAAAAAAATAATTTCTCTTCAAATTCTATACCTAATTTACATTTATAAAGCAAAACAGAAACATTGAAATAAAACTAAGCAATACTTGTACCACATTTAACACATTCACGTGAACACCTCAGCACAGGTTCTCCTAGTGAGGTGATCACAACACATAACACTCCATTCACAGTATCACCTCATCAAACCTACCTTACACTCCGCATTATAAAACACCATACAAAGCACCTTTATTATAATTTAAAAAAACATATTATGTAAAATAGTACTGTATAATATATAGATATAAATAAATAAACAATAAAAATTGTTTATTTAGTCAGATTTTAAAATAAGTTTTTCCACGTAAACTGAGTTCACTTGCACAGATTTTTGTTTCAACACCACATTTTAATAAAACAATCTTAGTTTTGGAAATTTCACTATGTAAAATGGAGCAATTATTTGACATTTATAGGTTGAATGTATTTAGAAATAAAACCTACTGATAATATCTATGTTGTAATCAAATAAATATGTAAAAATGAGAGATTTCTTACATCAAACTAAGTATACTCAGCTTTGCAAGGCTTACACAAAAAAAAAATTAGAAAAAAGTGGGGTAATTTTTTCCAGTTGGGATTCAGTTGAAAAACTCATAATTTTTAAAAAAGAAAAATACTTTCAGATTCACAAAAATAAATAAAATGTATTTTCATATGCGGAAATAAAAGATCAGGTTCTTAGTTTGGGTTTTTTCTTCCTTAAAAAAAAAACTAACAACCTATATTTTAAATATCCATTTTATATAGTTGCCACTTTTGGCAAATGTCATTTCATACTAACATTAAAAATGGCATCAATTCTTCTTCAATATTTACGTGTTTTTATATAAAGAAAGTAAAAAATGAAGTGCATTTTGCAAATATTTTTTATTTATTTTTATGAACCTGAAACTATTTTTTTTTAAATATGTGTTTTTCTACTGAGTAAAAAATTACCAGAAGTGGAGCATCACTTTAGTTAAAAATATATTATTAAACTATTTTATGTAGTAATCAAACATTGAAACAATAACATTTGAAAATTGCACGGGGTAATGGTTTTTTTCTTAATTTTAACATTGGAACTTTTGCTATGTGGCCTACTGCTATAAACTAATGAACTTTTGTGGCAAACTTCAAAAATATATTATTAAACTATTTTATGTAGTAATCAAACATTGAAACAATAACATTTGAAAATTGCACGGGGTAATGGTTTTTTTCTTAATTTTAACATTGGAACTTTTGCTATGTGGCCTACTGCTATAAACTAATGAACTTTTGTGGCAAACTTCAAAAAAATATTATTAATTGCAACAATAAACATGTATGTACTGTATTTTCACAGGAATAATGATAAATTAAATGTATTTCGATCCCAGTTGATTACAACATAATAAAACATTTATAAAACTTTAATCAAAACTATGAAAAATACAAACACACGTTAAACAAAGCCCACAAATAAGTCTATCATACAGGCATACTGCTGGTAGCTTTGTTGTAACCTCTCCCTTTCTCTCACAAATGACACCCGCAACAGAAAGAGAGGTTCCAATGGTGGTCTCAGCAGTAGAATCATAGGAATTTGTTTATTCTTACCAAGATACCTCACAACTGCAGAATTGTCAGGAACATTTATTTTTTCAATTACTGCTTCATATTCCCGTCCGTCTTCGGAAAATATGGCTCGGCAAAAGTCTCCGATGTTCCATTCGTCTTGAGATTGATTAGCTTGTGTGTTTTGTTTCTTCAAACCATCTTCTTCTTCACATTCCTTATTGGGTTTTGCCTTGCGTGATTTAGAATTCATGGCTAAAAATAAACAAATTCAATACAATTAACATCATGCAGTGAGTGATTTACGTGAATTGTCTTGTATAAATATGAATGTGTTTCAACATGTACTTTAAAGAATTTAAAACTAATATAAGCATTGTCATGAAGATGAGGCAACATACCACAGTGGACCAGACACTTTATTTACATGGCCGTCTTAATGACTTTGAAAGGTTCAACAAAAGTTGCGACAATACATACCTTTTTTAGTATTGGTATCCATGGCTAGTCGTTTGGCTACTTCCGATTTAAGGATTAGTATGGTGTTATCATAAGTGTCTATCAGCTCCGTATCGTCCCAAGCGTCATCACTCTCCGACTAAAAGTAACATAGCATACATTAGCAAGTATTTCATGCCAATAAAATTCGACAGTTTAACATCATGTTTAAAATATGAGTAAATAAGCGGATAAGCACTTCATTTTTCTATTAGTTTATTTTATTATTTAAAAAATCCCAATTAAGAACCATAGTTTGTAAATTTAAAAAAAAAACTAACCTAAAAGCCATACAAAAACTTACAACTCTAAATTAATTAAAATGCGTTATTTTGTTTGTCCGGCGACAAATAGTTGTTCCTCATTGTAATTAAACTAATAAAAAGTGTTTTTCATTCATTTTGTGGGTATTAAGAAAGAAATGATAATATGTTAATAAAATATTATATAAACACTACGATAAATGCTGAATGTGTAGATACATACTGTTTTTATTTCAGTTGTATACATTCATATTTTTATAGAAGACTTCATAGAACAGGAAAATAGAAAATTTTACTCAATGAATATATTATACACGTACATTATTTAACGACCTCACGAATAAATAGTCCTTTGAGTCGGTCATTTCTCAACGATTAAACTGTCAAAAAGCTAAACAAAAAATGTGGTTATTTTAAATTGGACGTAGAAGGGAGATCAACTGATTTCAACGAACGCCAGACAAATTTTGACAACTATTTAAATGTTGCAAGTATTTTTAAAGAGGCAAGGAAGCATAGACTACATTACTGCCGGCTTCTATGAAATTGGGGGCATTATAAAACAAATTGTTCGATTGTATCTTGATATATCCCTTTGTAATACCTAAAATAAATGACCAAATTCACCGAAATACTTTTCTAAAATGTGCATTTTAAATAATAAAAATTCCCAGACTAGACCGGCCATAAAATAATTTAGCACAAAGGCTAGCCGAACCTATTGTTAGAAAAATTGTAAACTACTACATCGTAAAATAAAATAATCTTAATTGCTATTTTGGAAAGTCGGCAATTCCTTTGAGATTTTATGGGACGGCAATAAACACCTCAAAGGAATTGAGCCGCCCGACGGAACGGCCCGCTGAACAATGCGGGTGATAAAAGAATACCTACAGCTAGACAGAAAACAGAGGGCTCTAGGAGACAGTCGGGTGGAGTCTTCCGTCCAGGAAGCACGAGTCAGGTGCAGTCTTCCACCGAGGAAGCACGAGTCGGTTGCAGTAGTCCGCCCAGGACAGACAGCCAGGTGACCTTCCGCCCAGGAAGGTTCCTATTCTCGCTCTTTGGAGAGGCCGCCCAGGTCCTCTGATGACGAGGGAATTTGACGCTTCCATCCCAGAAGGAAGCAACTGATCTTCGCCCTTCGGAGATCAAACATCGGAGACCGCCCAGGCCTCTGATTATCGCCGCGTTGTACCTACTCCCGATCCCGAGGTACATGAATACCTAGTGCGAACGCGAGGACTCTGCATACAAAGCAGCCACTGGACCCTGGACAGCCATCACCAAAAAGGGAAGTGCCTCTGACTCTAATGATAATTCTTCCACCCTGTCAGCCAAGTGAATCTCTAACTTTAAACAACAACTTTTTCATACAAATAAGCCAGTGAACCTCTAATTTTAAGAATACAACCTTTTTGTGTAGATTTAACGAAGTAATTAGTTAATTTTAAGTACAAAGACTTTACAAGTAGATTTAAGTAATTGCCTATCTAGTTTTATTGAATTTATTATCTCTAATTAAGATTAACTCTAGTTTTAAGACTAACCCCACGACTATCAAAATAAATTACTTGTAACTACCTAAGATTGCTTTTCTATTCGTCACCTTTTTGCGTTATTCCTAGAATAATACCCACTGCTCTAACCACCGTCATATCAATCTGATCGTCTTCAGATTTTAAATAAAAAGTCACCCGGCAAGCAATAAACATTTCCAATAGCATAGAAGTTGGCGAAGCAGAATGAAAACCATTGACGATTAATTTAAAAATGTGCGTTAAAAAAACGTCTGTCCTTTCTGATTGCAGTATTAAAATGTACTATTCTCAAACACGGAGCGTCAATCTACGATGATTGAGAATTTTTAACTTTTTTTTTTCTATGATCTGACATATTCTTGAAAAGAAACTCGGATAATAAATAGAAATTACCCACCAAATATAAATATAAAAAAATATGTGGTGTCAATGACATCACAAACAAACAAATGTCATGGCACAATGTATCGTAAACACAACGCCATCAGAGTAAAATTAAATAAGATGTATTTTTAATCAAACAAGTAAATAAATTTTATACCAGATAGGTTTAAAATTTACTTCCTTTAGGCCATTTTGCGGTCTGTAATTTTTATGTCAAGATTAAGCACATTAATCAATTTCCATAAAAAGGTATGCTTGAAAGGGTATGTTTTGGTATCCAAGACGTGAATATTACAACATTTTACAGCCTAACCGAAGAAACAGTAGTTATCCGTTGTCTATGAAAATTATAAGATGGCCGCCGGTTGGTTACTGTGACGTATTTGTGGAATTTGTTATTTTCAAACAAGGTGATTCAATTTTGTGATATTTTTAAAAGTGTTGTGCGTTTGATTTGTGATAGTGATTTAAACACATATATTTGACATTACAAGGTAAGTTCACTTAATATTTTATGGTGTACTTTACTAATAGGTCACAGTCAGGTTTTTAAGGCGGGCAGGAATATCTCAGGAATTTTTCCAAATGTCAGATATTTGACGCTTTTGTGATAAAAGTAATTATTTTTGGTCTGCGTATCCTAATTAATGTAATTTAATTCATGTTTAATGTCACCTCTCGCCAATTTTTTTTCCTGCCAGGTGTGTAATAGTGTATTGTTGATGTCTCCGATAACATATTGTTTAGTGTTTACCGAATCACCAATTTCGGTACAAAACATAATTTTTGTATAAAATGTATCTATTGGCATCATTATTTGGCTATTCAACTAAGCTGGCAATTAAAAATTTTCTTGAACGAACATATAACTTCCAAAATTAGACAAAAACAACTTTTTGACCCACTGCAGGCTCTTGTCAATCCAGGTGAGAATGGAATTGCACAAATATGATCTTTTTTGTTTATTTATAAGAATTTTTCGAAATCGTAATTTTTTATTTATTTATAAAACTAATGTCTAAAATTCATAAATGATATCTTTACTACTTTTTTGGCATTATGCTCCTTACTATGAAATGTACTGTAGTCAAGTGTGCATTGTCGTTAAAAATCCCAATAACCATTATTTACTTCTCATTTCTATTACACAGGATATTCAATCCAATAAAATAAACAAAAACTGTTGCGTTCTAAACAATATTTCTGTGATTTACACAAAAAAAAAATTAAATTATATAATACATATTTTTTACATTTATTCTAGGTACAACCCTATCTCCCAGAAACTAGTCCAATATAATAAACATCTACAGTATATTTGAAGATTTTTAATTTCCAATTTTCATTTGTTGCGTAATATTAATAATTTTCTACCGCTTTCAACAATTCAGTGTCATTCACTAGCATTCTTAAAACTAATTAAAATTAAGTAATTAAATATTGTTAGGTTAGGGTGGTGATTTTGAGGGGGGAGTAAAATGAGGAAACATGGTTAGCAAAGGTGACTTACAGGGTGCTATTATTTTCTTAACTACTTAAATTCATTTATGATTTTATTTTTTTGTTTATTTCTAAAGTCTCTAGATTATTAATAGCATGTAACAAATGTACACTGGAAATTAAAATTCCTCAAAAACAAAATGTATAGGAATTGTTACATAGTTTATGCCCAATAAATACAAAAAAATTCCAGTTTAAATTAAATATGAGAGTGTAAAGATGGCTTAACAAACTTTGTAAATATTATTGTACAGTTGGAGTCTTTTTTGAATGCCACCTTGAACTGATTATTATAATGTCAGTAATATATTGATTCAACATTTGCAGTTTGTCAATATTATTTTACTTACAATATTTATTGCAACTGAACTTACTGAACTGTTTTCATATCAACACTACCAGATTTCAATGATTTTAATTTTGAGGTAACAATGAATCGTTAGAACTTTCATGATAACATATTATAATTTACAATGGACATCATACTTTATAATGAAGTATATTATGCATTATATGCAAGATACTTTTATGCATTTTGCGTTATTTTCCATGACTCATTCCTAGAATACTAAACTAAAACAATGATAAAGATGATTTGACCTGTTTGCATTGTAGGTACGAGGTCGGCTGCATGAAGTAATAAATGACTTGATTGCTTCTTGACTTGATTGACTACTGCCGCTGAGAGGTCACAGGCCATTTCTGAATCATCCCACGTCAAATAATAATGTCATGAGATGTTCTGGCCTCTGTAGATTGACAAATTTACATTCTTTGCAGATAACAATGCCGTGTACCTGGGTTCTTATAATATTTTTTATTGAATTGTAGTAATATGCCAATGGATACTTTATCAACATAATCTTCACAAATTTATGATAATTTCTAAATGAGTTCATATATTTTACTAGCACCGAGCATTCTGAATGATAATATTAACAATGATTGGATTACTTATATAGCTCCGTTTTAGCGAGAAAATCACCCCAAGGGCGCTTTACATCTAATTTATTTAACTTATAACTTAGATTTATATCTAATAACTTTCAGCTAAGATTTATTACTAGTGGCTTAAAACTAAGATTTATAATTAATGACTTATAGCTACCAACTAACTGCTGAGACTTATAACTAGCGATATGCAACTAAGACTTATAACTAGTGATTTAAAAGTAATACATATTTATGACCAAGGTGGATCAATTCACAAAACTGCTATACGACTTACATCTGTGGCTTAAAACTAGAGACCTGCATCTAATACATATATACATTGACAAACACTTTTTTTTTCTTCGATAAACTCCTTTTTAGGATTTTGACTAATGGGCGCTTATCATTCAAAACCTTATAACAAATTTACGGTTAGGGTACTTACATATATAAAAAAAACATTTGTAACAAACTTAAAACATAAATAGTTCATGCTCCGATTATTCTGCTGTGGTAAGTGAAACACAGTGTCTTCCTTGAGAGTCTCAAGGAAGATACTGTGTTTTACTTACCACTGCAGTATTGCCCGTGCTATCAGTATTAAAGTATTAAAAAAGTTCAATTAGTGTAAGAAGATTAAAATAGCATTTAATTAGATAATTAAGGAGAAAAATTCTTGCCCCATTTCGTACTTAAGATAAATTTTATTTCATAAATTTATTAAAAATCATTTAATTTGAATGCATACAAGCGATGGTGATGTCGCAAGTTTTATATACTCATATTAAAATGAATTATGTGTAACTTGTACGATGTCTCCCTCACTGCATTTTGTTTATACTTCCAATGTTTAGATAGCCTAATTAATTTCATGCATTTATATATGTGGTGCTGAATATATGTTCCATACGAAGATGTTGTAACCGCAGGCATCTTTGTTGACCGAGTAAATAATATGTTTTGTAGTTATCTCGTATTAACCGCGGGCTTATCTCATATTATGGCATTTCTTGTTCCACTGTTTATTTATGCAATATTAATCAGGTAATTTTCCAGAGGCGAAGATGTTTTCAACGTTGCTACAATTGAAACGGGTTTTGCTCTGTTTAGTGACCAGTTATGAAGGTTCTCTCAATTTTACATTCCTCGCTTCCCCTATTTTTCTTACCCCAATATTGGAGTTACTATATTCTCAATAACTCCTTTGGAAGTGGGAACTCTTGTGTGGTGATCATATAATTAAAAAAAAAATCCTATTAATATTTAAAAATAAGTAACATATTTTTTCATTTACTCATCTTACTAAAATTATGGTTATGTAAAGCTATAATAATTGTTGTAATTTTTTTTAAAATTAAAAATCTCAAATACAAATAATTATGTTAATATGAGTATGTACAGCATAAGAGTCCCAACTGATTTGAATCGGTGTGACTATGGCATCTTCAATTGGGGTATGTTGTGAGGCTGAAGGTACTGAGAGGGGAAGGAGATAGAGAAGAGGAAGTTTTCAAAGTACCTGGCTATGTAGATCTAGTCATCAAACATGGCTAAAACCATTTCAGGCAATGTTTCGATTCTGAATGATGGTCTTTCGCCAGGGCGATACTGGGCACTCTGAAACGTTCCGAAATTATGCTTTTTATCCAAGTCTTGTTATTAATTTTTTAATATTTTGTTGAAAGTAGGTACCTACCCACCCTTTATTTGTAAAATAGACAGTTTTTCGTTAAAAATCGGGCCTATCTTTTCATATTATTGAATTTCTATGGTGAGATACTGCTGACTGTATTATTTTACAAAAGCGTTCACTTTTTATGGGACTCACTTTTCCCCTATTTCCTTTCCATTCCTTTCAGCCATAAAACTTGCTATCGCCCTAGAAATCAGGAGTAAAATATAATATTTCTATCTGACGTGTACCCAGCCTTGCTCGGTTTTTTTGTTGTTTTGTTTTATAATAAAGTTATGAAGTTGTGAATTCTTGCTTGTCATTTGGGTGCCATAATTGATTTGACAGCGAAAGTAACGCCTTATAACGACTATTACTATCTCTAAAGAAAGAAACATTGATTTGAAAAAATTATTTCATTTCAAATTTTTATTTTTTCAAAATGTATCTAAATAATACAGTTATTAAGTAGGTACCTACTTGTGTTTTCTATTTTGAAAATATTCTACCCAAACAAACCTTTTTCTTTTGAATATATAATCTGTGGCTAACCAGAGTGGTATATCTATGGGCTAACCTCAATACAACATGGCGGGTTCAATGTTTTTCATACTAATTTTAAAACGTTATAGCAACAGTTTTACATATTGGATTTCATTCAAACTACTCTCTAAACCTTCCCGTCACTAATAAAAACAAAACACAGACAAACATTCATTTTTATATATAGAGATATATACCTACTATATGAATAAGAAAAGTCCCCCCCCACCCCCTAAGTTCCAATTCACGCAACATTTGACGAAAATTACAAACTGTTGACATGTTTTTTTAGTAATGAGAGTAGTTGTAAGTTATTACAGTGATTTTTGTAATTTGCCCTAACTAGCATAAGGGAACAGGCTTATCCTAATTAGAAAACGATTTACCATGCGATTACTGTCGTTACTCACGCAATGTGACAATACTTCGTGGTGCGGGAATTGGGTACCTACCCATGTACATTACAGTGGCGTGCAGTCCACTAAGGCTTAAAAGCTGTCCGTACCCTAAGAAAAACAAACCATTTCAATAAAGTAAAAGACATTATAAATAATATAAGTTGCAATAAATTTCTGTCACAGTTCATTTAATCATTTGGCAATATCAATCAGCGGAAGGTAATAATTATGATGACTGACTGCGCCAGCTGTGATGACTACGCCAAGGTACTATGGCGTGTCGTCTCTAATAATATCGGGGTTTGTGTGGTAAGTGGCAAGGAATCAAACCCGTATTATGCTGGTATACTATTTGGTGTGTTATTATTGTTGATCACTCTATTTTTAAAATTTTTGTTTATCTCTTTGAACTTAACTATTATTCTATATTAATTATTATACTATACTATACTACTATTCTTTACATCTCTTTATACTTAATTATTATACTTTTTTCTACACCATACTATGTCTATACTAGTTTTTTCCCTTCTATTTCCCTTATTCTTAATATGAACTAAACTTGACAATTTGACTGTCCTAAACTGGGATTTGTTCCTAGTTGGGCAGTCAAAGCTTTCTTACCTTTTGTTGTTTTTTTATAATTTTTTTTTATATGAAAACAGTACAAGAGTCCAAAAACTGCTCCCAACCGTCTGGAGCCAGTTAGACTATGGCATTCCCAATTGTGGAATGTTGTGAGGCTGAAGGTATTGGGGAGGGGAAGTAGAAGGGGGAGAGGAAGGCGGGGAAAAGGGGAAAATACCTGGCTATTCAGATCTGGTCACCAAACACGGCTAAAAGCCATTTTAAGCAACGTTTCAATTCTGAATGGTGGCCTTTCACCAGGGCGATACTAAGGGTATCTTCCACTCTGGAACGTGCGCAAATATATTATTTTAAAATTAATTAATTGTGAAACAACACAAATTAATTAAATAAAAATTACTTGCGAACGCCGGGATTTGAACCCGCGACCTTCGGATTCGTAGTCGAGAACCTTACTCCTCGACCATGGAGGCCGTCAGATTGTTTTTAAATAGTATGTTTCAAATAAATAAATTATCACTGTTACAAGGTATGAAGAAGGACGAGACAACCTGTGATTCGCTCATGTACTTCCATAAGTCGTGCTGTCTAATTCATACTCGATTGTCCCTTTCATACACTTGGACGTTCACCACAATAATAAAATAGTTTTTTCGAATATTCAATGCACAGTTCATACCCGAGATTGAAAAAATGCGCACAGCCTACCTTTGGTCATAAAGCAATGCACGCCACTGGTACATTATATTATTATATATCAAGAACAAGTATGTTACATTTTAAAAAGGTGATTCGGTTGACCCGACCTCAGTGATAAATAAATTGTCATTATTGTATTTAAGAAGATCGGAGTTGTAAGTGTGTTGGACAATAATATTACTACCGCCACGCTAATGCTGAACCTATCATTTGTATTTGTAGCATAAAGATATTTTCACCTTTAATAAAATCACTGGTACCTATTTACGACCTGGTTTCGCCCGACCTTATTTCTCATTTCCTTATTTCTCATTTAACAATTGAAATAAATGGAACAAACAATGAAAAACTGCCACTCAAATGTAGATTGAAATGACTTTAGCCGTGTTTAGTGTCCAGATCTGAATAGTCGGTTACTTTCCAACCTTCCTCTTCGCCATGTCCTTTTCTTTATCAGTTCATTCAGAACTCTCACACCCAGTGGCTTGCATTGCTCTATGACCAAAGGAAGGCTGTGTGTAGTTTTTCAAGTTCGGGTGTGAATTGTGCATTGCAAAATTGCCATCATATCGTCTTTCGCTGATTTTTATGGCCAACTGAATAAAAGTTTCTTACCAAATTCATGGAAAAAATGCATTTTAATCAGAAATTTATGGATTTTTTTGTTGTCAGACCGTACCCTAGATTGGGAATGCCATAGTCAGTCGGGGTATTATGAAGCTTCATAGCTCATGTTGGAAATGACGTTACTAGCTGAAAGTGGTTGCGTTGACCTGGAAATTCAGAAAAAAAAAAATAAAACTCTAATTTGAGAGTTAAATATTTTTGTAAATGGAGTAAACATTGGCATTTCAGAACGTTAGTATTGTGCTTCTCTGTTAATTTAACGCAATTCGTATGACAATGTTTTGTGAAATCAGACATTAAAAGCTTCTCCCGTGATCTCTCCAAAAAAATATGATCTGTGGAATTTAATATTTTAACATGTCATCGGACAACTTTTCAAACCGCAATCTCTGGACTAAAAAAACGTAAATAAGTTTTTATGATGACTCTTGTATGACATTGTAACATTAAGCCTTACCTTATATTGTTCAGATAATTACAGAGTGTTAAAGTGTCTAAAATGTCGATGTTAAGACGATGCAATGGGAAGTAATGCAAAATCATGTGTTTCTGGTTTGAGAATTTGATGGCCTAGAAATATCATAAAATCGTAAATCAAAACATGCGGCCGAAGTTAAGCGGGAATTTCAACCTTGTCACCACCTGCATAAGGAGCGCGTGATTTCGTTGGAATTTTAGCAAGTGGATGGCCTTAATTGTATTTAATGTTGTTTATTGAATTATACTTGGGATTTGTCGTGAAAAGTTCCTTCTCCCTGGTTGCAAGGTGATGTCATCCCAGCACCAGCACTGTCCTATGTCCAGTCCAGTCCAGCCAATAGCCATCACTCGTGCCAATGTTTCCGCTTTCTTCGTCCGCTCACTGCCACTGCTGGGTGCTGACGGAATATCAACACGCTCTCGGCGCGAACATTTGTGATAGCGATCGAGAGTGAAGGGAAACACACAACGCATACATGAACATATTTACCCGGTTGGCAATACAAATGTTGTTCCTACAAGATAACTCAATATTCGTGTAAATATCGTGAAAATGGTTTAATCTTCTCTATAGATCAATCTCGTGGCATTAAACTGGCAGAGGAAAGTAAACTGAATGCTGTGGAAATTAAGTCCCTTAGGCGTATATGTAAAACCAGTGGTGTGCCGTCACACAAGCACTGCCTATCATACCTTACTCGCATGACAATATTAATATTAATCATGTGTATAAAATTATTGCAAGAAATGAATCTTCCCTTTAAAAAATACGCGCTAATTACCAACCACGAAACGCAACGCCGCACGCGCCGCACCGACCGCACTATTATAAACGTGTCAAAGGCAGGAACTAATTATGCAAAATGATGTACACATTATATTAAAATGTCCACTCTATTTTATACATTCAAACGTACAATGTGCGTGCATTGCGCGTCAAGGGTAAGGAACGACTCGTTCGTGTTAGCTTCTAAAAATCAGTGCTTTTCGGCAATGCCAGCAAATATAAAAATCATTGCGCACTCGAGGTGAACCTTCACAAAACTGCGCCATAGAAATTAACTCTTATTATTATTATTATAATCAGTGCCATCTGTTGATATATCTATTAATTATAACAACTTTACTAACAAAATAATGATAATATCATGTTGGCTTGCGAAAATTTGCACTAAGGGTGTTGTCTGGGGTGTATATTTTTTAATGTCATTTAATTCGTGGTGTTTCTTACTGCCTACCTGATTACAAAATCTGTGCACGTCACCGAGTATAACCATATATATATATATAATGTGTTACCTATGTGGAGATTCGGAAGGAATACAAGGCTGATGTACGCATAATGAACAAGATTAAGAGAGCGACACATAGGTGTCCAGGGAATGTATTGCGGATGAACCGAGAAAGGGGTGTCGGGAGAATATATTACTCGAAATTGAATGGTAAAATAACAATAAACAGAGCAGGAATGTACGAATGTGAATGAAGCCAAGGGGTGTGTGCTCACCCCTGTGGAGAAACTGTGTGATGGTTAGTTAGTAAAGTTATCATTCTTGCCTAGGAAGGAAAAACAAACACATTATTTACTCGGTTGCCAATTTAAAGTTACTGAAGGGAACACAATATTCGTGTACAACGTATATAATATTATCCTGAAAATGGTTTAATTTCCTCCGTATAATAATATTTGTAGATCAGTGGTTCCCTTACTTACTTTCAATCTAATCTAGCAAAGGAAATAACCCTCCCATTAAAATAACATAGGCGCGGTGCGGACTGCGGAGGCGTGCTTACTATTTGATCATCTCTATTACTTTTCTATACTTCTTAACCAGTTCTAGAGGAAGGCGACCTAAATTTACGATAACCGGACAAAACAGAACATAATAAAGTAGTAGGTTAGCTTAAAGGTTGGATTTGATAAATATATATACATATATTTTTTAATCACTTTTCATCCCTTTTACATCACTTTTATGGGGCCAAATTCACACGCTTGTCGACGTAGGTCCGGTTGTGTCACCCGCGGTATAGCTAAAGCGGTTGATAAAATTTTTAATTAGAAAACATTAAATTAATTAAAAAAAGATACTTTTTATTCACCACTTTATTAATATACACATACGAGTATATAATAATAAAAATAATTTATTTTTTAATATCTAGTATAAATTAGTTATTCAATGTTTTATAATATTTTTTTATTGACATTTTTGATTAATTACTTACCTACTTTAATGAATTTTTGTTTATGTTTATAATTTGTCTATTTTTACATTATTGTGTGCTATTTTTATCATTTGTCTGTACTTGACATTATTTTTTGTTATTCTATAAAATTTCTGAAGAAGAAAGCATCGTTTTTGAAACATGTATATTAATAATGTGGTGAATACAATTTTTTTTTTTTAAATCATTTTATTAATAATGACGCCACAAAGTAAATACCAATCTTTTGATGAAATTATAAAACATTATTTTCGAACTCCGTTCTAATATTTAAAACCTTCAGCTTGGTCAGATTTTTAATTTTTAAAATGTTGCTTAAAACTTGGGTTAGCTTCTAGCGGTTAGTTTTGTGTCTATGAAAGCAGAGAAGTAGCTTATAGATCAAAATCACAGGTGTCAACCCTAGTATCTATTATCAATTTATTGAATCCCCCTCCGCAAGACACAAGCAGAATCTAAAGTTTTGTAATAAAAGGCATTGTTAATTATTATTCATTCTCTTTTTATTACAAAACTTAGCCAACTTAGATTGTGTCCATCGGGGCGGGTATTTTGGGATGTAGATTCGGTCGGTAGAAATTTATTGCTTACAATGGTGTAAATAAATTAATATATTGTAAAACAAAAATCACCACTCTTTCTTGAAATGAACCTTCCTCGTTTCCGAATAATATAAAATTTGGACTAGAAGACTAAATATTCAAAACAAATGTATTGTTAGTTTGACTACATTTTTGTGAAAATTCCAACATGACTATTACCTAGACGCCTAGAGAGTACCAGAGTACATTCACAACTTTAAAAAAAAGTTTTGAGTGAACCTTGAAAGTTTATTTTGTGTAGATATTTTTGACAAGATTCAGCGTATTGTGTCCAAAAGACTGACCAGCCTTTGGTAATAAAAAATCCGGCAACGGATGGATCCGTGTTATGTCGGGCAAACTTGGCCAACGTTGGCCCTTATGTGTGGGACACTGGGCAGTGGCGGTTCGTGACCTATCTCATTGGGAGTTCAGTCGGAGATTAAAAAAAGGATGAAAAAATTCCCTCATCTATAAATTCCATGTTGGTCTTTCCTATATATATTTCTTATTTTTCCGTAGATCTAAATGAATTTCATCATATTACTGCACCAGAGATTAGCGACCTAGCAACAAGATACAATCTGGTGATTCATTATCCCTTACCACTCATTTGTCGGGTGCCAGCCGACATCACTATTTGTACGCTATAAATCAGTTGTCGGCTGGTGGCCGACAAGATAAGACGTACGCGCGCGGTGTATTTCCGCCCGCAAAACTTGACACGTGACGTTGTTTCTTGTGATTATTCGATAAAAAACATTTAAATTCACGTTTTAATAAGATTTTGACTGTTTTCCGTTTTTGTTTTACTATAAAATAACCTTTTTGTAACTGCCTATCAATAAATTAATATTTTGACATTTTTTAAATTAGAGTTGGCTTACAACAAATATTAAAAAAAATAATGGAGTGGTAAGGGTTAAAGCGTCAGTGGCTAATGAATATAACGTCGCAGGTTATTAAAAAAATGTTTTAAATACGAAAATTACAATTTACTCAAGAAACTGAACGTGTTTAATATAAAAAAGGTAACATGTTCAGTAATGTACTTATTTAAAAAAATAACCTAAAGCACATCAAATGATCACAGAAAAAAACTTTTTTTTTTTTTACAAATTACTATTCCGTACAAATTTGGTTTAAACAAATCCCATAGTCGCTAGGCAGCAGACAGATTCCTACAGGTTTGCACGCTACCATAGATTGCCACTGAAGCACCACGTATGGGGATTGTATGAACTATTTCTTAGAACAGAAAGCCACATTGACGCTGAATTCAAAACGCACGTATGTGATTCATTTCGAACTCACTCTCGAACTCGAAGGGTGGATTTTTAGCGCGGAATTTGAATAGCTTGTTGTTTTAAAGTGTGATAAAATAATAATACATGTTTACCTTATTATACTATATTTTTTATAGAGGTTCACACTTTAGAGAAAACCGCCACTGTGTGTGGGGTCAGACAGAATCTAACACGGAAAACACCCCTACCAACATAATATAGGAGTGGTGCAAGGGCGCGCTATGACTCCTTGGTATCTCTATTACTTTTCTAAACATTCAACTCTGGAGGGAACGACTCTAGCTCACGCAGGTTTTGGTGGTGCCTCGCCCCGTTGGACTTGTACGTTCTTTGTTGATTAAGTAGCCTTTAAAATAAATTATACCTTTAACTTATAATAATCATAATAGGCTAATTGAATATCTAATAATGATTAAATAAAATACACCTTTTTAAACATTATTCCACTTTTTTTATTTTTGTCCGTCACAGGCTGAAACCGGCCACGGACAAAAAAAAAGTGGAATAATGTTAAAAAAAAGTGTCTTTTACTTAATCAGTATAATAGAATTCCACCATGTATTAACAGTTTCAAAAATAGAAATATCAAATATATGTACGAGTATATGCTAGAAAATAATGTTTACCCATTTATTTTCCGTAAAAATGGTTCAATGCGCACATAGTTTAAACGAAGCTTTATTCACATTACAACTGCTGAACTTGTACAAATCGCAAGTGCGCCCCACTGTTGAATTTGGCAGCCACCTCTGGTCGGGAACCCCAACATATCTGAAAAAAACCCTTTACTCTGCAGAAACAGGCGGTCTGTTTGATAGATTCACTTATCTTAACAAACGGATTGCAATCTTTGGAGTACAGACTTCAGGTGGGAATGCTGTCCTTGTTCTACCGGTATTTTAATAGAAGATGCTCTGAGGAACTAGCGTCATTGATCCCTTTGGCACCGGTGCGCAGACGGGAAACATTTGTCACATGAGAACGGGTCGCTTCTACGACTCGTTCTCGTTGTGCTCGACTGTGGAATGATCTGCCGCCCTCTGTGTTTCCTCCCTCCTACAACATGGGTATCACGTTTAAAAAAAACTTATCTTTTCATTTATTTTATGGTTCATTCTTCTTAGCGTAGGAACAGCTTTTCTGCCTTTATGGACTGCACGCCACTAGTATTTACACAGTTCTAGAAGTCGCAGGCTTTGAATAAGTTAATATTTGTGAAAAAGAAATAAATTATTGTATAATATTAATTATATACAGTGGGAACTTATACCCGCTAAGACACTGCAAGTAACTTGTCAGCAGGAGTTTATTTCAACAATATAATATAATACAACAATAAATTACAATCATTATACAAATGTAGGGCAAAATTATTGTATTTAGGCGCATGCATGTTGTGATCAATGTACATAAGTTGAAAAAAAAAATTAAAAAGAAAAAAAAAAATTCAAAAACCTTTATGAACCATTGCATTGCAAAAGCGATCACAAGAAATGTCGTTAACATAATACATATAAGGTGTAGGTAACAAAAGCGATAAAATTTGTCAAAAAAGGTTACATATACTCGTAGGTCAGGGTATCCCCTGCACAGGCCAAACATATTTTTTTACGAAATTTGATATAAATTCTCACAAAATTTATTATATTTGACCCTAAACACTCATTAGTGAAATTTCAGCCCCCAACAGTAATGTTCACTTTTGCTGAATCGACGACAAAAAAAATTGTTTAGCACCTCTGCGTGGGCGTCTGCCCCCCTGGACCCCCCGGTGATATTTATCTACCAACTAATGTATGAAACTGACACCGTACTGGGATTTTAGGTAAAACGTTCAAAATTGCTTTCACTGGTTTTCAAACTGCACCCTTTTCCAGAGTATTTAGGACGTGTTTCATGGAATTTAAGGATTACACATTGAGGATTTTTATCTTTTGAAACCTTATTCGTTTTCCTAACCATCCGTATAGAATTAACAGATAAATCATTTGTGGTATAGCTTGAGTTAGCAACCTGGATAATGATGTTTAGGGCCTTTTTTGCCTACCCTTAATAGCAGTAGCTTGTAGTAAATAAAGACTGAAAAGCTGTGTTTAAGATTTAAAAAGGCGACAAATTTCGAACCAAAATGTATTTTTTCATTTTCAAATATTCAATGCACAATTCGTACTAAAAACTACACGCAGCCTACCTTTGGTTATAGAGTAATGTACGCACCTGCTTTATAGTAGTTAATTCGATACGTGAATTTTATAATGAAACATTTTACCATTTTTTTAATTTATTTTTTATTTTATATAAATCAAATTTTAATAATGTAATTATTAAGTTCTGTACGTATTTTCTTTTTTTTTATTGTAGCAGCTGTTTCGGCGTTCAAAGCCTTTTTCAAACTTTCTTGTCAAGTGGCTTTGAACGCGGAAACATCTGTCTGAATAATAAAAAAAACTATAATACTCATGGACATTAATAATAACATTAATAATAATAATAATAAGAGTTAATTTCTATAGCGCAGTTTTGTGAAGGTTCACCTCAAGTGCGCTTTACACTAACTAACCTAACCTAATATAATTGTAAAATAACAGATATACTATATAGTATATCTGTTATTATAATATATAATTAGATTAGTTTAAAAAATGAATTAAATGGCGTTCTAAATTAAAGACAAAAACAATACATATTTTTCCATATATTCAACACACTTTAATAATACATAATTATAATTTAATTTTACGTGGGTTTATTGTAATGTTATCTTTTCCATTTGAAGTTTTACTGGTTTTTTCCATTTTGAGAAAAGAGTTGTCTACGCCGTTCGATTGGTTCCAACGTGGCGTAGGTCGCTCCAGACCGGAAGAGGAAGCGGGCGCGCCGGGCGCCACGCACGCGTGCATCCGTGCCCGTGCCCCACGTCCCCCCCCTTGCCCCTCGTGCGTGCTGTCCTTGCGCTGATTTTTACTGGAAAAGCAGGCACATGGATTCTTTGTAATAAGTATTCGCATTACCCAGTATTGACGATATGATATGAGTTATTAGAAATTATTGTTTTATTGAATTAAATATACGGCTCATTTTGGATGGAATCAGTATTGTTATTGTGGTGCCTACTCCTGTAATTCATCACCCCACATTCCGGAAAATATTACAGAACTATAGTCTCGAACCATTTGAATTTAATTCTAGATTCCTAGGTTGACTTCCAACTACAAAAATATTTAACTTATTGAAGCTTATATACCTCATTGTAATATATTTTTTTATCATTGAAGATAATATTAACAACTCTCAAATTTAAAAAATAAACCAAAAAGGCACAGAAAAGAAAAAGGTAACGGTGCATCGCACATTAGAAACACCAGATTTCAGAGTCAAAAACACACACAACAAGGAACCACAAACACAACATTTTACAAACAAACTTCTTATACTATGGTACTAAACTCTACAGCAAAATCCCACCATCCTTTAAAAATCACAACAATCATAATCATTTTTAGAATCAAATAAAACAATGGATACGTCATATAGGGAGATCTGAAATAGAAAATATATTAACACCATATACAGACTAACACTGAAATCACCCATCTTAAAACACCTCACCTTACGATTTTTTTTCATCAAGCACATCAATTTAATATAATGTAATTTCGTATTTTGTAAATGAAATCCTCGGCACGGGACATCCCAGTGAGGATATAATTATTTGTTATAAAAAAAAAAGAAAATAAAACATTATTATTATATATCTTCCATGATAAAAAAATATATTACAACGAGGTTTACAAGCTTCAATAAGTTATTCCAATATTGAATATTAATCCTAGACTTGTAGAAAAAGTCGACAGATGTCCCGTATAAATTAAAATCGATTAGGTATATCCGAAACACTATCTAAAAATATCACCAATAAATTCGAGTAGAATCTTGTAGTCACGATAAAAAGGTAGCAGCCAAAAATATATGGAAAATAATTTAAGATGATATTGACAGTTCTTAGAAATCGAAGTATGATATCGATAAAAATGATGGGACGGATTGGGGTAACCGCAGCTCAGTGGGTTAGAACGCAAGGTAACGGATAGACCATGAGGTCCTGGGTTCTAGTCCCAGCGGCTACCGTTATCGTTTTTCTCTTCTGTGTCTTTTCGGTTTAATTTTGAGAGTTGTTAATATTATCTTCAATGATTTGAAATAATATTGATATGTTACCGGGACCAGGGCGTCTGACGGCCTATCGAACTTCTTTCAGCGATGATGAATTATTGTGATTATTTATCACTGGCTATATATATTTTTTAACTTTAACAAAATTAAACGAGAATCCATTAAGTTCCGAAACCGATCAATCATCGATGCGATTAACGATAACGAAGTATAATAACTTTTTAAGCTGAAAATACTGTCTACTTTACAATAAGTTACCAAAGTGTTTGAATGGCTACTTGAAAGTAACATTTTCCGATAGCTTTTAACACTCCCTTTATTTGATTGAGCAGTGTCACAACATTATGGGAAGTTTGATTTGATAGCAGTTGGAAATATTTTTATGAAAGAAGATTATTTAGAACGCTTTTCACAGCATTTCGATATCCGCTTTTCGTCTAAATATGATATGAAATTGATCAGAACAAGGTGCCTTTAATACTGAACTGAATGTCACGTCTCTCCTGATGGTGGACACTGCAAGGTTGTCCGAAACGTTGGCTAAAGGAGGCGAAAGCGCTTATTACTAAAAAAAAATCAATGATCGGATTCTAATGGCGGGTTAATTCTCAAAATTTCAAAGTTAATATTCGAGTTCTGCTTTTATTACATTATAGGACAGTTGTTTCACAGTGCTTAGATAATAACAGAATTTTAATAGTAATTTCACAGAACTTGAATATTAACTTTGAAATTTTGATGAATCCTTCAATTTTTTTAGAAACAACCCGCACTAGGGGTTTGTCTCGAGTACCCGTAGAAAATCGGACTGGATATCGATGACAAAAATATTAATTCGCACCCTTTGTCAATATTTTCCAAATATTTACATATTTTATAAATGCAATGTTATTTATTGCATCACTCCTTTCTTACAAGTTGGTAAACACAAATTAAACAGCTTAAATGTACCAGCATAATACCAAACTTTTTATGAAGACAATAACTTGTAATGTCTCATGTCACTTTTATTAGTAATCTATGTAAATGAATGCCTGAAAAACGGTTAACAGTCATTGTGTCAACCATCTACCAATGAATCTGAATTGCGCTACAAAGATTTAATATTTTTATTCACTGATGTAGGTATACACAGAAGTGATATATGTACGTTTATTATAAATATGCTTTGGTCAACTATGGAATATTCATTCTGACAAGTAATAGTCTTACGGCCGTTCTTCCCAACCCTACTGAGCAACTGTTGAGCCGAAATTTCGTCTCAACACTGTTCAAATTCACAAATACGCTATTCCCAACGAAATTCTCGATCAAATTTACGATCAATTTAGGATATCGATTTTTGTGGATAAAGTTCCGCTCTACAGAAGACTAGTTATAAAAAAATGTCAACAGGGTGAACAAATGTCAGTGAAATATCAAACGCCATTATTCGTTCGCGATCTACTTATCGTGATTCAAAAGCTGAATGACAAAGATTTATATCGGTTTTCTAATGTGAAAACATGTTTTTTTGTATGTTTTTAATAAAACTGAAGAGAACCTAACTTCTTTTACTTATGCTAAGCTACGTTTCGTCTTGTTTTTCACGAAATAGAAACTTCAAATGTCAAATTTACGTCTATGAAAGTGGGCGGGCACTATTTTATAGTCTACGAAAGTAGACGGGCATCTTGATAGACAATTCATCAATTGGATAAAAAATGCTTGGAAACAGGCAAACAGAGCGAATGCTCAACAAAACACTTGGCTGATTGGTGCTTCAGATTCGAAAAGTTGGGAGGAACGGCCGTTAGTTGTATATCTCTAGCTATAAGTCATATATCCAAGTCACTAGTTATATGTCTCAGTAGTTAGTCGCCGGCTATGTCTTAGTTGTAAGTCTTTAATTATAAATCTTAGCTGTAAGTTATTAGATATTAGTTATTTTACAATCTTACCACTCTAGCTTACTCAAAAGTCACGAGCCGCCACTGGGTGTAATAAATTAGTTGTAAAGCGTTCTTGTTGAGGTGATTTACTCACGAAACCAGCGTTATAGAAGTAATAGGCAATATACCACCTATATGGGAGTGAAAAAATAACAAAACGTTTTGTTGCCATTGTCCATTGGTGTCTGTTGATACTGCGTCTTAGTTTCCATTTATATCGAGTATGTATGATTTGCATTATTCTATAATTGCTTATTAAATACGAATCATATTTTTTCTCTACCCCATTGTATATTTTATGACATGCATACAATTATTATTGAATTTATTGTTGCTGCAGTAAAATATCATTTACTTTGCACTATAAATACATGTGATTGTAAATTGGCTCGTGTTAGCAATGAGTATTTTGTTTGTCTATTATAATATTGTATTGATACCTGGAAAAACACATTAGTATTTACTACTATGCAAGGTGAATCGAAGACAAAGGTGTTACATCATTTTTTTAAAAAATGTTTTTCTTTTCGTGTTTTACGGCGCGTTGTACCAAACTTTAATTTCTGTGCCATCGATTTGATCAGATAATGCATCTGTGTCCTTTAAAACCACTTTGTAAAACTATTCTGTGTGCGATCGGAAAAATGAGATGATTCAAAATGTTTCTCCCTGCCGTTTTTTTTTCTGACACTGAATCTCTATAGTCTCTCTATATAAAGATGAATGTTTGTCTGTCTGTCCTCGATTTTCTCGAAAATTACTCAACCGGTTTCGCTGAAAATAGCACAGTATGTTCTTATTTGTGCCGGCAAGGTTTAAAGAGTAGTTTGAATGAAATCCAATATGTACAACTGTTGCTATAACGTTTTAAAATTACTATGAATAACATTGAACCCGCCATTTTGTATTGAGGTTAGCCCATAGATATACCACTCTGGTTAGCAACAGATTACATATTCAAAAGAAGAAGATTTGTTTGGGTAGAATATTTTCAAAATGAAAAACACAAATAGGCATCTACTTAAAAACTTTATTATGTAATATATTTGAAAAAAAAAAAAAAAATTGTGAAATAAAATATTAAAATTAATGTTTCTTTGTTTAGAAATAGTAATAGTCGTCACGAGGCACTTCAAAACTTTATTAAAAAAAATTATTACCCGGCCAACACACATCAGCTAGTCGTTTCATAATAATTACTCGTATGTCTCTTGCTTCAATGATACTTCTCCATGTTATTTAATAATTTATCTCGTCTAATTCTTCCTTGTAAGATATTTATACCCTTCTTTCTTTCGCACACAATATTTATTTTTTCGATTATGCGCCCATCTGGACTTTTACATGGATTTTAGAACATAATATAAAGAGCTTATCAAACATTGCAAGTACATAGAGATTCTAAACCATAAAATAATGAACAATCTTTTTCAAACGTTTAACAGTGACATAAAGAGGAAAAATAATACAATATTTTAACACAAATCATTATCGCTATATTATCCAAGCTGCAATACTACATATTGTAGGATTCATCCAAGTGATGGTATAGATGACGCTTTACTGTATAAATGGAGTCAACAAATACATCAACAACACCTCCAAACCTTTTGCCCAGAGCATGCATCCTATTGGTTAATGAATGAGACTGATAGTTGGTTGTGTAAGTGTTGCATAAAAATGTTGCAGTTTGTCTCGCGTTCCTCGTCGATACATTTAATACAATAGTGCGAGGATGGCAGGGCTGTCAATTAGGTTGTTAATATAATAATATTACTTAGGTATGCCTCATTGCACGGAAAACGCTGACATCAATTCTAATCATAATGTATGAAGAGTGCATATTTATATTCTGTATTCGAAGACTTCTTTGGCAGACATAAAAAGCAATACGAGTGCATGCGCAACTGCGTGTCTTATATTAATAAATCTCCACCTATAGTTAGTTAATGCCTATCCAGATTTACATCTAAATGTATTCCCTCTCTCGCTTTCGAGCATTTTCCCAAAAACGATAGAAAAAACTCGCAGCCAGGGTAAATCTAGAATCGGTATGCAAATGAAATTTCTACATTCTCCGGAAACGGTAGTCGTAAATAAACCCGGGAATTTCTTCTATGTAAATCAAACGTATGGAGTCTATCAATCCTGAGTTTTATCTTCCCGGCGCTGGTTTTAATCTGGTGTTTATACATTTTCTACAACCCCCGGAATGTTGAAGGTGATCCACGAATGCGCATTCTTTCTGTATTTCTGTTTTATTTTTTCATATTTATTTTTGCTTCTAGCCCTCCTCGGGGTAATGGAGGATCTAACACTCTTGATGAAGTAGCTATCCACGAATTGATCGAATTTATCTCATGCCGATGGACATAAATTCGCTCAAGTTGCAACACCCTCTTATAAAAACAATATAGTGTCTCGTCTTACGTTTTATTTATTATATTATATACGCCCTATATGGGTTTTTTCACATTTTGTTCATTACAATAGTCACACTGGTGCGAAACACATCACAATAGGTACATAGATAATATAGATAGCCTTCATGAAATATAACAACTAAATATTTCATTTGTCTCACAAACAAATACAGGAATAATATAATACCATTCCAAATAATTAGCTACAGAGGCCAATATTCAAAACATACCTCACATTCACTGATGCTTATACTCTAGACACATCTTAATAATTAAAATGATTTGTTTATTAAAAAACCTTTGTAGCTTTTTTCCACTTATTTATTTTCGACCGTACCGGTTTCAACCTATCAGGGGCATCATCAGACTGGCACAATTAAAACTAAATCTGTGGTATGTATAGCATCGATGTCAGGAGTGAGTCCCCCTACTTTCTAATATTGTTATATATTGGACTATACGAGTATATGGATTATATTAGAATACATTAGTCTGCAAGTATGTTGCTTGTTGTATGCTGATGATGCGGTGCTGATTGCTAATAGTATAGAAGATCTACAGTCCCTCGTATCTAGGATGAACGAAGTATGTATGAAGAATGAGCTAATGATGAATGTAAGTAAGTCTAAAGTCATGGTGTTTGAAAGAGAGAGTACGAAAACAGTGTGCAATATAGTTGTGAATGATGAATACTTGGAGCAGGTCGATGAGTTTGTGTATTTGGGAAGTATGTTTACGAGAGATGGAAAGACTGATAGGGATATTGAAAGAAGGGTGAATGCAGGAAACTCCATTAACAGAGGACTGAACGCGGTTGGCGCAAACAAAAAGTTGTCCAAGGAAGCGAAGCTAGCAGTCCACAATGGAGTGCTGATACCAACCTTGATGTATGGCAGTGAGGCATGGAACTGGCAGAGGAAGGATGAAAGTAGACTGAATGCTTTAGAAATGAGATCTCTGAGACGAATGTGTGGTAAAACCATGTATGATCGTGTGAAAAATGTTGAGATTCGTAAAGAATGCAAGGCTGATGTAAGCGTAGTGAGCAAGATTAAGAAAGGGACGCTTAGATGGTTTGGCCATGTAGAGCGAATGAATGAAGAAAGGAGTGTAAGGAGAATATATGACGCGAATGTGAATGGAAGAAGAAGCCGGGGACGTCCAAGGAAGACGTGGCACGATCAAGTGAATCAAATACTTGAGTCGGGCCATGTCAGAAGTCGGAATAACAGAAGAAAATGTATGAGACGTTGTATGAAAGTGAATGAAGCGGGAAGTGTATGCCAAGATCGAGTTGTTTGACGGTCCGTCCTCTCTGCCTACCCCTGCGGGGAAACGGCGTGATGGTTAGTTAGTTAGTTAGTTACATTTTAATATGGAATTCCTCCATGAATTGACAGTTTCAAAATTAGAAATAATTTTAATAATTGTTGAGGATGTATGCAATAATCGTCTGTTTGTATTTGTATTCCGAGCAGTTGAACATATCTACCAATCAATCGATATTTCGAAACTCCATAGTTAATTGTAGTAATGCCATTGCAAGCTGAAGACAGTGGCATTGACCTTGAATTTCCGGACCGAAATGAATGCCAATTTTATGACTCCAGTTGGCGAGTTTTTGTTGCTTCAACACACTGATCTTCGGCTTTATTGTTTCGTCGAATTTCACATTCTGTACCGAAGTGCGTGACCGCTTCCTCTGCAAATATCTGTACAGAACACATTTACATTGTACGTATGCAAACATGCGATTTTGTCAATAATTTGAACATTAGTATCGTTCGCAGAGAGAGTATCACGCACGTTTTCACGCTCGCTTAGCCGTGTAACGTTTTTTATTGAAAAAATATTACAATTTTCTAACGATATTAAAAGTTATCAATCCACGTGCTGGTGGCCACTTCATGTCTTTTTCTCCTCTGTGAAAATGGTACGTCGTTAAACGTCACAACTTAAAACTGATAATTATTATGAAACCCGCTTCAAGCAGATTGCATTACAGCGGTCGGTGAAACAGGTGCGCGCAACTAAGTAAAATGTGATAATCTCTAAAAATAAAAATTGAATGTTTGTCTGCATATCCTCGATTTTCTTGTAAATTACTCGATCGGTTTCGCTGAAAATAAAACAGTTTGTCCTTACTAGTGCCGGGAAGGTTTAGATAGTAGTTTGAATAAAATCCAATATGTACAACTGTTGCTATAACATTTAAATTAGTATGAAAAACATTGAACCCGCCATGTTGTGTTGAGGTTAGCCCATAGATATACAACTCTGGTTAGTCACAGATTACATATTCAAAAGAAGAAGGTTTGTTTGGGTAGAATATTTTCAAAATGGAAAACACAAGTTGGTACCTACTTACATCAGCTAGTATAGGGTAAAACTGCGATTTTGTCTAATTATCAGACTTTTCTCAACTCTATTTAGATTTTACCGGGATGATCACTTACATTCTTTAATTGTAGCATATTATTGTGTCCAGATAAATGGTTGACTGGATAGGTACGAATATTCTACTTATTTTCAAATCTGATGCACGAAGTCTGGTTCCAACAAGGTTCTACCTATTGACGTATTTTATTATTTATTTTGAAAGGCACAACGAAATTACGTTATAGAGTATCATTACAAAATATTTAAAAATTATAATAACGGCGTTTTTTCTAATGTGGAGTGTAAGGTAAGTTATATAAGGTAATACTGTGAATTGGAAATTATATGTTTTGTAAACACCTCACAAGGAGAACCTGTGCTGAGGTATTGAAGTATTGATGTATTGATGTGGCTTGGTTAGTTTAATTTTAATATATTAGATAGAATAAGATACCAATAACTTTCAATGTACCTTTCAATCTTTGCAACAATGGCGAACATTAGCTTATTTAACATAGAATTTCTACATATAATTCTAAATAATAATACTTGCTACGCTAGCTTGGGTCGTGTTGTGATGCCAAATGTTGTGTTTGTGGTTCCTTGTTGGATGTGTTTTTGACTCTGAGTTCTAGTGTTTCCAATATGTGTGATTGTTGTTTGAATGTAAAGTAGTATTGTTTTAGAGTATAATTGTTTTATTGACATGCTGTTAAGTTTGTTGATGATTTCGTCAGTGCTAGTTCTTATAGGAACTTTAAGTGTAATTTTCATGATGGTTTCTTGTGTTCTAATGAGTTTTAATTAATAGTTCAAATCTATTAATTAAAACTTGTGTTTGCAAGTAAGATTCACCTCTGTTCCTGGTAGATTCGCGTTTGCCTTAAATGTGACAACGTAGTGTTTGAAATGTCTCAAGTCAGCTCCGTTATGGGTGTTAGGTAATAATATAACATAAGGTGCTAAGCGCGAAGAGCCGTTTGCTCGAACCTATGGAATGCCTACGTCCATTGTATGGCGGATTAATAATATTATGATCTGTTGAACGTGTCGAGGTGTGGCCGTGAAATGCTGAATAGGATTACGTATAAAGGCTTCCGGATAATCTTTGGATACGCCAGACAGAGACAAAAGCTGAATTCTCCTTTATGTGAGATCCGCGTGGGAGATACATCTGCAATCTACTTCTACACCAGTGGTTCCCAACCTTATTTATCTCACCGCCCATTTTTGGAATATATATTTTTCACCAGTGCCCCCCTCCCTCTCGTTTTTTTCTTACGCTACAATGCGATGAAATCTAAAGATATGTACTGTGACTGAGAGATAATAACTCTCATTTCCGCGGTCCACTTTATACCCCGATACGATCTTTTCATCACCCTTGTTCTTCATTTTTATATTTATATGTTTTTTAACGTATAATATTATGTAGTACATTATTGTTCGCCTGATAACAGATTCCTAGAAACCTGGTTAGGTGTTATAACTCTGTAAATAATTGACAAAAAAAATTGTCCATCTATAATTAAACAGTTCATTTTGTTGCACGATTCTTTCAACGATATACCTTCGACAAAATTGAATTCATGTGGAAAATTGATTAAAAATATTCTTGTTATCCTCGCCCCCCATTTGTCCTTGAGGTCGCCACCGTCCCCTTGGATCTCTCCAACGCCCCTTAAGGGGCGATATCGCCCACATTGCGAATCTCTGTTTTACACCATATTTGTTGTTGCCTTTTAGTATGTCAGGACATTAATCATATTTGTGTAGTTATTTTGTATCTATTTGTCTAATTAGTAAACTGAATGGTAGCTGAACGTTGAAAGCTTTCTTATCTGTGAATCCCACAATCTCCCTTGCTTGAATGGTAGAAAGTTAGTACCACTGACGTCAAAATTAATAGACTTGCCATGACGTACCATTTCGACGACTGGAGGCAAAAGTCATGAGGTCAAAAGGATGAGCTTTACCGTACATAATTTTATATCCTATTCATGGTAAACCATAACTAAACAAAATTAATAAAATTATGTACCTATTAAGAAACTTTCACTCGAAGGATGATAATAGTATTGAGCATTAACATTATCATCATATCCGCATTGATAATTGGTTAGCTCATGAATACTCCAATTTCTTTCATTAATAATAGTGTTTATATTGAACAACAATTATAGAGCTTAAAGTCACCTAAAATAAATTTAAATTTCTCCAAAAAATAAAAATAAAAACACATTGAAATACATAATAATACCAAAATTGAAAAATAAAAATGATTATTCTCATCCAAAAACAGAATGCGCACTTGGCGTCAGATGTTCCAAATGCAATGGTACCTACATTAGAAGGTGTTTTGTTTGGATGATTTTTTGTGCATTTTTAAATAAGATTTATAAATTCTATATATAATAAAAGTTATATATTCAGAATCGGCGATTGCTGATCTATATGAATATATATTTTTTTAAACCCATTATATTTTTCACTGGAGTTCCCTTATTGCTCGCACAACCCGAATTTTTTAGCCAATTAATATATTGTGGGAAAAATAATTGTAATTTGTCATTCGACGCGTAATTTAATGTTATATCAAATAGATTCTAAATCGATTTTCCGTATATGGCAGACATTGCTGCACGTATCATCCACGTAATAAATGACATTATCATTATCATATCTAACGAATATTTATCGTATTCGTTATTATATATCATATCTGTCGCCTTTGATGTACGAGGTGTGTTCAAAAGAAAAGGTGAATTTTGAATTTTCGCGGGCTGTGTACATTCGATTATCGATTTTTTTTGTTATGTTGGTACACATATGTTTATCATATGTTAGCATTATCAGCCATTTTGGATCAGTGGTTTGTTTTTGACAACTGGAAAGGTTAGTCACGTTTAGTTTTTTCTTCAATTTTTTACTAAAAAAAATTTAGTAAAAAATAAATCGATAATCGAATGTACACAGCCCGCGAAAATTCAAAATTCACCTTTTCTTTTGAACACACCTCGTATGTGGATTTTTTTACAAATTGCTATCAAACCAATTATATGATACGAACCCATAAATTTGTTTTAAACAACTTTTATTTAATATACTGATCGGCTGATTTCGGAACTACCCTTCCTTCGTCAGGACATTAGATACAAAATAATTACAGACGAGGCGGCCTAAGGGAAATGGGGTAATTAGGGTGTTTTTCGGAGGAACAGAGCGGATCACTGGAAAAATATCTACAATAGGACTATAATCTAAATTTACTTGGTTATTCAATATACTAAAATTCATATTTTGGGATTTTCTGTTTTCCAGTGCTTCTAAATCATCTAATTTGTTGCCTTTATTATTGCGGTGAGGAATTTTAACCCTTGTATTTTTATTAAAAATATTCTCGGTTTAAATGAGATGATTGGTAAACTCTGAAAAATTATTGTTATTTAAACATCTTAAGTGTTCTGTGATTCTAATACCTATTAATATTGGATGTCTTACATGTGTAGAACAAAGGACAGTCATTGCAACACAGTTTGTAAATGTCTGAATGGCTTAATCTATGATCTCTATCTTTACTGAGGCAATTTTTTATATTTTGATGTTATTTCTACTCCTCGTTTTACAGGTACTACCATTTCGTATCAAAACATTGCGTGGAATTGTTTTAGATATGTTTAGTGACTAAATCTGAATAGCCATTAATTAATCATACTACTACTTCCCCATCTTTAAGTATATTTTAAACATGTATTAACGTCTATTAAGTTTATTTTAAACATATTTATTTTAAGCGACGTCATCGGCTATTGGGAAGCTAACTGAAGGAACCAAAGCGCATACCAGATTCTAAGTTTGGTGAGCCTGCTTTCAGCGTATCAGACCCCAAAGCCTGGAATAAACTGCCATACGATCTAAGATTGATTAAAGACTCAACAGAATTCAGAGCAAAACTCATCTCTTCGGAAAGTTATATCCATGAATGGTCCAGTTTCTTACATAATTAACATAGCGAAGCTAGCCGCTAGTACCCATTCAAAGTAATTAACAGAAAAAAATTGAAACTTGATAGTCCGCGACATTGTAAATAACTATTAATACTCGTATTTGTAATCTGTAAATAATTATCATCGCAAATATCAAATAAAATAATGTTTCAAATAAATACATACTCTTCTGCCAATGACCTTCTAATAAATATAATATCAATGACAAATATGATTTCAACAATATCATGCAATGTGCAGTGTTATCTAATATTGTGTCCCGTGCGTGCAAAATCATATCTTCTCAAGCGAAAAATTTGTAATTTAACGTTTTAATCTGGGGTGACCTACCAGGTAAGTATTTTTCTGCATATGTTTGTACATAATAAGATAAACCCTGGCAAGTAGTATTTGTACAGCGCCCTTGAGGTGATTTTTCACAAAAACAGCGCTTTACAAGTCATCCAAGTATTATTATTCCTCAAAAATTGATATACCACCGTTCCACCGGCTCCAGGCTGTTGGGACCTCTCATCTGAAAATTGTTTTATGCATCTTCGTCAATCATCGCTTCTCGTTAATTGTTTATTATTCTATTGTATATGTCGAGAAATAAAGTGCTTCTTAATTCACTTCCTCAGTGCAATTATTGCGTCGGCAACTATTAATGCACTTCGTTCAAAGTGCAAAATTCTATCTCCGATGTACGCATTGAAGAATATGTATTGCGCTGTAGATGGCGGTTTTCTTTGGCTTGCGAATTGCAATATTGACGTTATATTATTTCCTACGAGTATTCAGGATGTTCTCTGTGAACAAAATGTTACATAAAATACATATTGCGTTGTGGCTGGACCAAATCCCAACGGCCTACTCTGTGACAGTCTAAATCCCGACAGCACAATTTCCCTAGAAATTTTAATGTATTACTTTGATACAACGGATTTTCAAACTATTTTATTTCTGATTGGAAGAGCATTTTTAATGCTAATTAAAATGCACATCCACGATGTGTGTAAAAACGTTTACGGGTGCGTAGGCACTTTGAAAATTGTTGTAAATGGTAGGTAATTTAATTGAACCTACCTAATATAATGAAACACTTTGTATTTCATCTTGATGTCTTGGAAGATTGTTATCCGGCGAAGATTTAAGCTGTTTTTAATTAACAATAATTACAAAATTTTACCTAAGGTTCAGCACTCAAAAATGGCCCTAAACATCACTTCGTAGTTTGCTAACTTAAGCAATACTACAAATGATTTAACTTTAAATTCTGGTTGGGTAGTGTATAAGGTAAATGCAAAAATCTACACACTGCAATCTTTTAAATTTAAATGTCTGAAAATAGGGACAGTTTGAAAACCAGTAAAAGCAATTTTGAACGTTTTACCTCAAATAACAGTACGTGCTCCATATAATTTAAAAGATTACAGTTAGAAGATTTTTGTCTTTTCAGACCTTACACATTTTTCTAACTGGCCGTATAGAATTTACAAATAAGTATTGTTTGAGTTAGCAAATTACAAAGTGATGTTTAGGGTCATTTCAGACTACAAAGTGTGTATTTTTGGTGCTGACCGTTAAACCCTTAATACCAAGCACTAAATACATGTATACGTTTTGAAATCCCGCATTATTAACTTTAGCATTAACTCAGACCGGAAGGTTTCTTCTTTGTCGGTTATTGGATTATTTATTAGTACGAGAAGTATCAATTAAGTTTAGTTTGTGTTATGTCTGTTCGTTTCAGTATTAACTGCTCTAAAGTTCGCCAGGAGCTGTTTCACAGTTTCCCGAATCGACTTCACTGCGAAGTGGCAGTTATGGCTTTCAATGCCCGCCGTGAAACTTAATTTAGTAGTTTAGTCAAAGGAAGTTGTAAACCACGCTAAGATCAAATTTTATACTGTAGAAGCCGGGATGTATGGAAGAAGAAGGGTCAACTTCAAGCAAATATCGCCGATGCTAACATCCTTTAATAATTATCACCGAGTTGTTTTATCATTTGTGGAATCTTTTCAAATAATATAAACCACTGGCGGTTTCCTCTAATGAGTGGTTGTGCAGTGAACTTCCAAAGAAATCTACAGCGAACGAGACTCACTTGGATTATAACATTACTACAGTTTGAACACGACTATAGTAAAAAACGCGTGCGCCAAGTATAGTAAAGTATAGTAAAATACACGCGCCACGACTATAGTAAAAAAATCCACCAATATGAACACACCGGGATACGAATCCTGGAACGCACATATGGAGCTAAAAAACCTATGGGATATTTCATACAACATAAATACGGTTTCGAACGGTGCCGGAACGTGCGTCAAGGCGGAAATTCGCTATTTCGGTCCGCAGCAATAGGGCAAATATATAAATGTTCTTTTCTTTCTATTTCATTGTGTGAATGCTATTAATATCGTTTTTAGTATTTAAAAGTTTCATTATTTCTAATTTTGGAACAGTTAATTTGTGACGGAATTCGATTTTAATATTTTTTTTTGTTTTGGTTTTTAGTACAAATTCATATTAAAAGTAAATTTTTTTAATGTTTTAGTTTTTTTTGTTGCAAAATAAATCTTGTCACAAATACGAAATTGTGCTTTTTCTCGTATTAGGTATCTAACACTCGTGACTGTCTTAAAAAAAAATATATATATATATATAAATTTAAATATCTAATACCTACCTTTCCACATAAACTTTTGAAATGAAGTAACTCTTAACATATGATATTCGATGAAGAAAAAAATCTGCTCATAAGAAGCCGATATTCTTTATCTTTTTAAATCGATTTAATGTTGGTTTAGACCACGAACCCAATGGTTTAGACCACGAACCGCCACTGATATAAACCATAAACCTTTGGTAAACCGATGTTTATTGTTCACGTTGGCAAATATTGGATTTGGCATACACAATGACGTGATTCACCTCTGCGATTAAAAAAATTAAAAAATTCTCATCTAAATCATCTCTACGAGATGATTTGAAGCGAGGCCTCAGTATTTTAAGTGGTAGAAATATTCTGTTTATTAAATAAAACAAAGTGTTTGTTTTAAACCACTAATTTATTTTTAAATCCTCGCCAGTCGGTATCGCTTATTTCAAGCTTCTTCAGAGTAAAATTTAAAATTAAACTAAAATACATGGAGTGAGCATACGAGTATATATATATATATATTGAGATATTCAAAAATAAGGAGACAACATAGATAACGAATCAATGGAATAGTGAGATAGAGATATGCTTACATGTAACAGAATGGGACAACACATAAAAAAGAAAGAGACAGAACGTCAAAGGAAGGAGGGATTAAGAAGTGGGAAATTTTGAATTAAGGCCATCCACCGGTCACCACAAAATTCATAATGGGGCGTATTTGGACTAGATCGCCCGTATCGTTTAACCAATTAGAAGAAAGGTCGCCGAAAAGACGTACCCGCCCCTTATAACGAAAATAACACAGTGGATACGTTTGGTAAAGTCGTGAAACATAAAATAACGAAATAATATATTTTTTGTTTTATTAATTTATTTTGTTTTAATATTATTTAAATACATAGAAAAACTACAGTAAAGAACGACAATATTATCTAGTTTATTATTGTTATTAAAACATTTTTTTAACGTTTACGTTCAATATAACAGTATTGGAATATGATGTAGATAAAAATGTAGAATTATCCCGTAATAGGCTTCAAAACAAATCCCCTTCAACTTCCAGTTCTGATAGTATGCCCATTCCCACCGTGCGCCTGTTTACTAACAATTTATGAGTTTTATTACAAAGAAGAAACTATGGGAACACAACTACATAATAAATAGATAGACATTTACAAGTTACTTATTTTGCCTTCTTTTTATTGGTTACTTCACTCTTTTTAAAAGTATTTATTAAGATTTTATTTATTTGGGATACAGATATTTTTACATTGATTTTAGTTATTTATCCAGTGTTTACCTAATTAGGCCATTTGTGACCTGTTTTAATGAAAATACAATGAATAAATAATAATAAAAAAAATTATCTATAAACAAATTGTGTTAAATAACATAAATATGTAGGTGAAACATATGGAAAAAACAAATAGTATAAGTGTATACACAAAGTGAATTTAAAAAACATGTCATAAATTAAATTATTAAATTAAATTATTTTAGAATTTGCGTGTACAGTTCTCTAAGCCACGAGAGTTTTCGTAATAATAATTAAAAAGACAAAATAGCAAAAATTTAACAGAAAGACAATCACAAAATATATCAAACATAACTTAGGTAGTTACCCAATTTTAATAATATTAACAGGTGGACAGAATTACAATGTGCATAAAAATTCTTGCAATTGAAAGAAACCCCCCCCTATGGCCATAATTCCTGCAACTGCGGACTTATTAATATCGAGTTGAACACTATCCATTTTATCATGTGTCGCGATTGCGAAACTTTCGTTACAAAAATTACACTTAAATATAATTTTGGATGATAAACCACTCCTCCTTTCAGTGACAATTTTTAAATTTTCATTGCGGCATCCTAATTTAGATCCATGTTCAAAAATATTTTTTATCTGATCAAATAGGAACATTATGTCTACTATCCGGCGTCCACTTATTTTGAAGTCGTCTTCAACAGAAGGCGTAGTTTCGACCTAAAACAATTTTTTAATGCAATTAGTACTCTCATTGTTAAACGTGTAAACAAAATGTGTGTATGTGTTAAGCATATGTTTTCTAAATGCTCCAAAAGATCTAAAGGAAAAGTAACTCACTATAAGAGAATGGTTTTCAATGTCCATATCTTCTGTCTCCTGAAACGAAGAACTTTCTTCTATCTCCTGAAAAGAAGATTTTTGATAAACAAATTGTGGCGGTGTCATGTTCTCTTTGTCACATTCGATCTGCAATTAAAACACATTTAATTAATTTTGTACACGTTTCGTAAAGTAACATTTTATTAAACAAGTTATGCACGTAATAAATTTTAAATAAACAAATATTTTTTTAATATGCTAATATTACCTACATATTAATAAAAAAAAATTTAAGTACTGGTAAGTTTATTTAATTTTAAGATCTAAATAAATAATAACTCACCGCAAGAGAATGGTTTTTAAAATCCGTGTCTTCTGTCTCATCTAATGAAGATATTCGTTTTTGATTGAAATTTTGTGGCGGTGCATTATTTTCTTTGTTACATTCGATCTGCAATTAAAACATGTTTCATTACTTTTGCACTTATTTGTTGTTACGTGTTGTTTTTGTTAAAAATGTATTATTATAAATGCACGTTCATCAAAAAATAAATGCTAAATCCATAAAAAGTAATTTACATTCAATTTTTCTGAAAAATTAAAATAATTCAAGATAACCAAATAATTGACGATTTCATAATTTTTTTATCGTGACCACTGTGCGGCGGTTTGGAATGCGCGCGAAGTGGAATGATTTTAAACTAAAATTGATACCCGCCGTCAAATAACAAAGACGATGTTTTGGGAAATTGCGTTATTCCAAACGTATTGACAAAGATACTTCATGGTTGTTTCAATATTGAAATGAGTATTATAATATAATACAATTTTAAAAGCGGATAGGTAATATGTTCCAGCTTACCTGTACATTTTCATTGACAGTTAAAAGTTCTCCGGGAACTATCAGCGACTTCTTTACGAGTTGTTTTTTTACGGGTTGATATAGTTTCCTGTAAAAAAAATACATTGATGAAATAAAAATTTATTCAAATTTTCTGAGAATATTTAAATGAACTATTTCTAGCAACGGTAATTATGTGTAAATCCCAATTTGGGCGTAAATAATAAATAAAGATGATTGGAACTTACCCAAACATTCCAGCGTTGACTTTTCTCTTCCTTAGTCCGCTGAGTGGACCCACTTTTTTATTTCCTTTGTTGCCCATTATACGCAGATGATACTATATCACTCGGGAATCTCAAAATCGATTGCGCGTAAACTATATTGATCTAAAAAAAGGAGCACGGAACGAAGCGACGCGAACTATAAAGACGTCTATTCGCCACCGAAGTTGGGCGTGAACTAACTCGGTATAGAAGTGGAACATTGAAATACGTCCTAACGTTCAGTAACTATAGAGTTGAAAATTGTATGAACCTCCGGGTACCTGTTCGATATTACGTAAGAAATATTTTATTAAAAACACGTATTTTATGTTATGCTGTTATATTTAGGGCTAAAATTCAAAATGTTTCACGGTCATCTAATGGGTAATAATTTTTTCTACATTACGCAATAAAACAAAACTAGATAAATTGTTGTTAAGTGGGAGATCTTGGATATCAAACCATTTTTACAGCACTCACTCTTAATTTTTTTCTAGGCTTATAAAGAAACAAATATTAAAAAAATGTTCAGTTAAATTTGGGGCAAGGATGTGTTCCATTCACAGTAATTTACTGAAGAACCTAGAATAATTATAGGTAATCAAACTTTCAAAGCAAAAAAACACCATTTTCATGATTTTGACGATTGGGAAACAAGCGATCGCCTTAACGGGAAATATATCTAATACTCTGTACCGACGAAGCTTGGGGTAAGCGGAACCGGCTGGTGACAATTAAAAAATCAATTTGTGATTTAAAACAAAGTGTGTTTTTTTTTTAATAAATGTGTCAAACCACATAGGTAATTGCTTTCTACGACATTAAATGAAGTTTAGTAAAAATACTTACCGACTTTCTAATTGTCTTCTATCTCCGAAGAGTGGAATGTTGAATATTTTTTCCAAGTTTTCCGACAAGAAATGCGATCACGAGTTAAGCGCTTTACACATATCCAGGATGCTTCGCCTCTTTTATCTTAATCTGACTGCATTCTTTAAGCCGCTAAGTGCGTTTTTTTTCCAAGATTGCCAAAGCAACGGCAGGTGTAGTTGGAGTTGTAATGAACTTGACATAGACTCAGAGTTCCTAATGATTTATTTCTCATTTAAATACTGATAATTCGCGGTTGTGGAGTTCCATTTTAATATTCTGATTGCGGCCTAATAAATTGTTAATCTTTTTCCAAGATGCAGTCATCAGTTTTGTACAAGTTCACCATTATTTATTTATTATATTGTATACACCCTATTGGACAATTCAAATAGTAATAGCAATAGTGACACAGGTGCAAAACACATCACAGTAGGTACATAGATAAAATAGATAGCCTTCACGAAATACAACAACTAAATATTTAATTTGTCTCACCAACAAATTTAGCAATAACATCGTGTAAGTGCCATTCCAAATAATTAGCAACTGAGGCGAATATACAAAATACACCACACATTCACTAATACTTATACTCTAGACACATACCTTATTAACAATTGTTGAAGATTCATGAAATAATCGTCTTTTTCTATTTGTATTCCGTGCTGTTGAACACATCTACTATGTTTGAAAAAAGTATTACCTTCTGCGTGAATTCTAGGTACAAGTGAATTGTTTAATGACAATTGAATAAAATTTTAGATCGAGTAGTTCTAGTGGAATATTAAATTTAATTAAGCTGACCATATCAGGGCAGCCTATTATTGAGGATCGTTCTGGTTGTGCCTTAAACTTTTGTGTTTGAGATCTTTGAGAATATAGTATTGATGATTCTGACGGTCGACATCATCCGTAAAATATATTGATGCCTACCGCATGTTCTTAAATTACCCTTTTGCAAGTGCGTATTTCCTCCCACAGAAATTGCCGATTGTAAATACTCCAGCGTTGCTTCATTTGTATCATTATCATTTCGGATAAGAATAATCGTACAGGTAATCGGCGACCATGATAAAGTTTCTTATGACCCATGATAAAATACGATTCATCGGGTAAAAGTCAGGTAGTTTTTTTTTACAGTAACACAGGAGACCCCGAGGGAAATAATTTTCCTCAAGACCTAGATCATCTTTGGGGATGCTGTGTGGGGGGTCCTTTGGATGTTAGGAAGAAGTGAACTTGGGTCTTGAAGAGACCCATGTTGTAGGATGGTGGAAATACAGAGGCCGGCAGATCATTCCACAGTCGAGCTGTTGAACACAAGAACGAGTCGTAGAAACAACCCGTTCTCATGTGACAAATGTCAACCGTGTGCAAGTGTTGGGCGCGCGTTTGGCGTATTTCCCGACTATGCACCGGTGCCGAATGGATCAATGACTCTAGTTCCTCAGAGCATCTTCCATTAAAATATCGGTAGAACAAGGACAGCATTCCCACCTGACGTTTGTGCTCCAAAGATTGCAGTTCGTTTGTTAAGATAGGTGAATCTATCAAACGGACCGCCCGTTTTTGCACAGAGTCAAGGGTTTTTTTTCAGATATTTTGGGGCTCCCTTAAGTTAAGGTTACACCAAGCATATCAATGGAGGGCTTGTTGAGAAGATTGCTTCCATTAAAGGAAACTAAATTGTCATTTCGATCCCTTTTAGACGTAATCAGACATGATTGGGTCTTTGAAACATTAAATTTGACGAGGTTATTCTTACCCCAGGAGGAGACCCTCTCGTGGTAACCGTCCATTCTCTGCTTCAAAGTCCTCCGAGACGTTGGAATTTCTGTGCCCTTCGGGGGCTTCTCAAATAAAAAGCTATCATGGACTGTACTGTCATCATATCTGGTCAATACACTCAGCTTCTGACGTTTTACATACATTGAGATGCTACAAAATGTATTAAAAAAAAACAATTCGTACAACCTGGGCCGCTAAAGGCGCATCAGATTTCATGAGCTGAACGTATTGTCAATCTAAGGTATTGAGTTTACTTGACTACCAAACAACTCGGTCGTACCCTATCCGAATTCCAAACATCATTAGATTTAAAAAAAAAGTTTAGCAAACGTATATTTCAATTATTACGGTGTGTAAACATAGATATTGAGAGCCAAGCGAAAGGAAGCGGATAGACGCCCTCGAAATGTGGTTCTGGAGGAAAATGCTCAGGATGCCATGGACAGCCAAGCACACAAATATATCAATTCTGGAAGAGCTTGCCATCCACAATAGGCTATCACCTGTTTGCCTACAGCGTATCCTCAGATTCTTTGGACATGTTGTTCTACAAACCGAGAACTCCAACCTAGAGAAGCTCATGGTCACTGGCAAAGTGGGCGGCAGGAGAGGTAGAGGATGGTCACCGATTCGTCGGAATGACCAAATTTCTCAGGTGTCGGAATCGCGAGGAGTGGAGGAGCCTTGTACACGAGGGAGTTTGGAGTGGGGATCACGATCCTCAGAAATGAGGAAGCGACTCAGGAAGAAGAATATTTCAATTGTGCCCATCACTATTTTGGTCCCTTTCTTTCTTCCTCCAAACAAACCGGCGCAGAACTCTTGTGGCGTTACATAAACAAAATATTGTTTCATCTTTCGCCAGACTTTTGGCAACTGAATTGCTGGTTTTAATCCAATTATACAATTATAATCCGTTTTGTGTTTTAGTGGTTTCTTTTTTCTTTGTTTAACATTCGTCGTCGTGGGGTATTACAATTCGTATCCACATATAGTTAATCTTTACGTTATTATTATATCTGTGATATGTGCAGAGTACACATAAGAACTGCCTATCCTAACTCATTCACTTTCAAAAATACCCGCGAAGTACTAACCACGAAACACAGCGTCGCGCGCAATATACCGACCGCAACACTAGCGTGTGAAAGGCAAGAACTTGAAAAGGTATGAAACTTGAAGTATGTCACCCTATATGCAAATGTTAACTTTATTCTATGAATCGGTGCGCAAATGCGTCCACAGCTCTCAACTCTGTAAAAAACTGAACGTGTAAAAAAAGTTAATACCTATTTAAAACTTTTTCCGCTTTTTAAGGTCATCTTATAAATATTTTCCAGTCCTAAAAATTATAAATATTTCAAATAAATACCAACTGTAAAAATAATATCATCTCTAAGCTATTTTCTAATAAAACTGTGTTCATCTGAAACGACCTGCCAGGTGAGTATTTCTGTACCTGTCTGTACGTAATTAGATAAAGAATAGGAAGTAATATTTGTACAGCGTCCTTGGGGCGATTATTCACAAAAACGGCGCTATTCAAATCATCCAATTATTATTATTATTCAAACTTACATGCGCTTCAAGGGACGACTCGTTTGTGATAGTGTCTGAAATGCATTGCTTTTTGCCAATGCCAGCAAATGTAACAATCAGTGCCGTTCTTACGTCTATTAATTAGAAAAACTTTACTGACAAAATAATGATAACATGATATTGGCTTTTTTCAAAATAATATCTTTGTTTATTTAGCAGAAAAAAATATGGAAAATTTTATATATTTGGCGTGTAATATGAATAAATAAAGCGGTTATTTGGATATTTGGTGTGACTTAGGTTATCCCAACCAACGTCGGCTACAGCCAGCATCTTGCCATTCTTAGTGAAAACTTGCACGACGCTTCCTCTGTTTTTCCTACTGCCTATCTTGATCACAAACTCTGTGCACGCCACTGGATGTGTGTGTCTACCAATTTTCATCTGCAATGTGAACATTTGTGTGATTTCAAATATTTCCATTAATCTATAAGTTCACAATATTAGATTTGGGTTGTAGCAACGAACTTTTATTTGCTTTTCGAGAAATCGTGTGATTTTGCTAGCCTTTAAAAGGGGACACATACTCCTAACCCAATATCGCGTACAGTGAACACTTGCACACTTGATACAACACGTATACAATCAACGTGAGAGACGTTAAGAAATCTTCAGCAGTCGACCCATTCTTCGCATCATAACCTACATATCTAGTTCACATTCTCAGAAGAATCATAAATGATTGAATGCGAATTGCACTGAAACCGCTAATATCCAATAGTAATAATATTATCTCGTCTTTTATTAGCTGCACGCTGTATAAAAGAACTGCGTTTTCAATCTGTGATTAAATATTATGTAGTTCCGCTTCGCTATCGTCAAAATACGCCTTGTATAAAGTTACAAGTATTTTGCATTCTTTATATGAGATGTTTGCTAACCCGTTCTCAACCATCGGAATCTTTAGTTTTTTAATTGTTTTTTTTTTTTGCATTATCCGTCGTGCATAAAGCTCCTTATATCGAAATGGTCGTGGATCGATTTTATTCCCACTTTTTTTTTTGTAATTAGTATACCATTATTATATTATATTTTTCATTATTTTATTTATCTTACTTTTTATGAATTTGTACTTTTATTAGCTGAATCCATTTTTCCCGCTATCCTGCCTTATTCAGGACAATTAAAAAAATGCGGAAATTAGTGGACCTGCAGATGAGCAACTTGTGTCGCGGCGACAGTTCGGAGTCAAAATCCATACAAATCCAAAAAAACATTGCCCTAATGTCGCGTCACCTCGTGTACGTACCTCTCATCGGCCTTAATTGTCATTGTAAATATATGATTATGTACTATATTTAAATTGTAGCTGACCGATCAGTGGCTGAGTTCACATCGCGTTTGGTTTCCGCCTAGGCGTCGTGAGTTCTATTCCTCGGTTGGCCAAGTCCTCCATCACGACAGAATTAATGTTTTCCGCTTGCTGTGATGGTACTCGGATAGTTTCAAATTATTTGTAACCCGGGAATGTTAGTCTTTCTTTAATTTTTTATTTTATTAAAATAACTAAAAAATTGGAATGAAATGTCTCGAAAAAAAAGCTTTAAAGAGAGAGAGAGAGAGAGAGACAGAGGGGGGAGAGATTATAGTAACAACATAGAAATAGACAGTGTTACTGTTTACCACGCCGATTACATCGCGTTACACGTTTTTAAAACTGCGAATCATGGCGTTAATTGTTTTTTTTTTGTAACTCCACGTTTAAAACCGTTAAACCCATTCCTTCGAAAGTTCACGAAGAAAACTATAATATGACAATGTAAAATAGTCAGACAATGGAGATCGATTTGATCTATTGTTCTAACTGTTTTTATGATTTAAAAAAATCACAATGGTAATCAATTATTTCGCTTAGGCCTTTTTGTTTCCATTAATAATAATAATAATAGTTGGATGACTTGTATAGCGCCGTTTTTGTGAAAAATCACCTCAAGGGCGCTGTAATTATGTTGTTCCTACGCACAATAACGGCGAATGAATTCCTACGACTTTTTAACCTCCGAATTTAAGACATGTGTGGAGACCGCTGCTCTACGGAAATTATTTCTAAATACCCACGGTACTATTTTTATACTGTACTTTTCGTCGTGATTAGGGGTACCACAGGGCAAATAATACACAGAGATGCCCTAACACGCAAGGGGAAGAAACCAAAATAAGAGAGGCGAGCTAGGCGTCCCGCCAGTTTAAGTAAAACAGCAATAAGTAGGAAGGTTCGGCTTGTTTACAAAAACCTAATATTTTGTTAAAGTATTTAGTACAAAAAGGGTCTAACCCTTTTTGTAATTTGTTTACGGAGTCAAAATCACGCTAAGCAAACGTGGACGGCTGTGAACCAAAGCTATTGCCAAAATAGGTGTCACGTGGCCTTTGCTCCCAGTCCTCCAAATGGTACATTACGGCAAGTCTATTAATTCTGATGTCAGTGGGGTATACCATTATTTACATGCTTGTAATTTTTGTTTGATTTTACGATAATAGATTCGCCGCTTAATCTGTTCACGGACCGCCAGGATAAACGTGATTCCATTAACCGGCGCCTCTTATAATTAGTTAATGTCATAAATATTTTTTATTGAACATCAACAATTTTTTTTAACCGATTTGGCGTCACGTGACCTATTCCAATTTAGATTTTTATCGCCACCGCTTCTTAGCTCAGGTGGACCTAATTATTTATGCATTTCTCGTGTTCTCGCCGCTGCCGTGAGCGGACGTGGCCGCATAATTACTTCCGGCAACTAATATGAAGCTACCTGCAGCAAAGCAGCTTCACGTTCTCACTCGCTGCAAAAATTGCAACGCTTTCACGGGTGGCCGCATTCGATATTTTCGCCCACTGTCGGCGTACCCTGTAGAATAGTGTAAAACTATAGAATATGATAGTAAGATGTAGAAGATGGAATGAGGCAGCGCAGATATAAACGTAACCAACAAGCCAGGAATGGGTTCTCCCAGTGAGGATTTTCACGATAGCTAACAACAAAATTTCGCATTTGCAGTATTTCATAAAGCATAACATTTATTGCTCTATTATTGTAAGTAGTGTTATAGCAAATCACCTAGCAACCTAGCAAGATCACAGGGCGGGACAATACATAAAATCGGCCTCGAAAAAATTTTCTAAGAAAAAAAACATTTTAGTAACTTTAAATATATATGTAGAAGTAATGCCTTGTGACGACTATTACTGTCTCTAAACCAAGAAACGTTCATTCATCGCATAGGCCAACAAGAGAAGAAAACCACTGAGTTGAGATGCAAGAAATGCCACTTTTATTCTAATTAAAGACATACATATTATCAGTTAAAATAATGATTTTACTATGATACAGGAATGATGACTAAAACATCCGCTCGGTTACGCTTCCCGACTCATAATCCTGAAGCCAGGGTTCGTGGCCCCGAGCCCCCCTCCGTTTCAACCCCCTCTCTTAATACCGCTGGCCAATGACCACACCCCTTAGTGTTGCCCTCGGCGGAGACAAATATTAAAAAGTGAGTACTTGACGGTAAATAATAACGGGACTAGATGTAAATCTTTTTCTTGTTATGAAGTGCTTCATAACACTATTTACAGTTTATATATTATCTTGACACTCCTTTCTACATCCACCCGATCTACGTGTCCGCACGTACGGTTCCCGATTCCTTTCCATCGGCCTTGCATCATTTTCAGACTTTTGCTTCTCTTTTCTTCTACTTTTGATGCTACCTCCCGCTCCTATTACATATTTGCTTTTATCAAAATTTCCCCTCTCCAGACTGTATCCTGTAACAATTCGTACAAGTCACGTAGGGTTTGAAGTTATTTGGACCTGAATTTTTCTCCCCAACGTCTTCAATGAATCTTCCCTTGTGTAGGTTATTTTTTCTACCTGACAATTTTTCAACCATTGTCTAATTTTGTTACTAAAACGTCCTACAGAATACATAAAAGATGTTTTCCGTACTATGTAAACTACCCTTATTCGTAAAGTGAGCAGCCTAGCCTTATCTTTCGCCTTTATTCCCAACCCTTTCTGCCTTTACCCGTATGCGGCGTTTCCTGAATATTGGATGCCCCTTTGCAATCTTTTGGGCTCTGTACGATTTTGATAAATCTAAGTGAATATTTTATAAGCAGACATTTACTAGCTAGCAAAGGTATGGTGGAATTTGGTAAAGGAATGAAGAATCCGAAACATAAATTTATTTTTCACTGATGAAGATTGTATCATCAACTGTTGTTATATTATAGTGACAGTGAGAGATAATATAAATACTATTAAGATACTACGAAAAATAAAGTTTTCAATTTTTATATAATGATGATGCATATAATGATGTTCTACTAATGTACACGAGCCTAAAAAAACTAGACTAATTTTTTGTGTATTTTTTTTAATAAACCCATTATTATAACAATTTCTTCAAAAGATTTTTTATTCACTTTGTAGCGTCATTATTAATAAATGAATTAAAAATTACTTTGTAATTACCATTATATTGTATACTTACAACATTATATTGTATACTTACAATATTATATTGTAAGTATACAAGTATACAATATAATATACTGTACAATAATATATTCTGTATATTCCTGATGAGGAAAGTTTCGCTTTTGGAACATGTTGATATGTATGTATTAATAAAGTGGTGATTACAAAGTAATTTTTAATTCATTTACTTAATTATAAACTTATCGAAGAAAGCAATCACTTTGTGGCTTGACATTATACTTAAATGAAAAAAAGTTTTTTTAAACCACTTTATTAAATTTATGCGTATGTTGACCGGTTTCAGTTAATCTTAATCTTCTTTAGGACCGTAATCATATAACTAAATTAAAATACAGAGATTTATTATAATAGAGATACTGAAAGGGGGGACATAAACTTTATTGAGAAAATATCTTAGAAGAGAGAAAAGAGTTTATTGAGAAAATATCTTAGCTGCACAAAAATACCCAATCTTACTACAACAAATTGTAATTTAGTTTCTTGTATTTATATGAATCAAACTTGTCTCATTACCCGTATTCTGAGATTATTTATCATCGTAATATATTTGTCTTCTATATTTACGATCTTCATTAATTCTGTTTGAAACCATACGAAAGAAGCAGGTTTAACCACAACTATATGTACCTACGTCAAAATTACCTGATTGTAATTATTTCTAAGAATTACTGTTATTCCCCTTTTTGCATGCATGTCAAACAATATACGAATACACCGATCTGATTGAAGTTCTACACATCTTGTGCCTCTCCGATGCTTAACAATTTATTTAGGAATTAATAAAATGTATCGTGGCGATAATAGTATTTTTTATCGCTACGATTTTTTCGCATTTTTGCAAGCGTGCTCATCGATGACTTATTTTTTTTCTCTGAACGAATCCACATGTCCACAAATAGTTAGGTTTAATCTGCTCGATGAAATTTCGAATTAAAAAACCACATTCGCTGAAAACTTTACGATCGCAGCTGACAAACCACCTGCTAAAAAAAAACAGTAGCCAATATAATTTTCATGCAGAAATAATATTGCTTTAAATACATGTGTTTTCTAGATCCATTAAACATTATTTTGAAACTAGTTGAAAGAAAGTTCGTCAATACTGACGTGGAAATCTAAAATTTAGTAAAAAATATCTCTTCTCTAAATTCTTCTGTAACTCGTCAATCATTTTCTACCCTTCAAAACTTCCAATTTTCGTCGTTATTTTGTTAATGTTCCAGTCTTTATGCATATGTCAACAACAACAACTTATGGAAACTTTTATGCAATGATTGAGTCGTACGTTGGATATCGATTGATGTTCCTTATCTCTAAACACTAGTAATGTCTTAAGTTTCTTTTAAAATTACATTTTATAGATGAGGAGCGTTTTCACAATGAAAAATATCTACCCAAAAAGGTTTTTTTTTTATTTTTTTTTATTCTCTAAGTAGCTGTCTTTAAAATACCAAATTCATATTTTATTAAAGCAAAATATTTACCTGCATTATGTGTAACTAGAAAATAATACATTTTTACAAAGTGAAACATCTACGTGCTAAAATTTTTTACAAAGCGAAGTAACTAGATACTCATTACTTTATTATTGTATTTTTTTATGTATTATTATTTCTCTTCCATATTGGCAACACTTGTTCATCATTAGTCATATATAAACCGCCGCGGGAAGGTCAATACCGATCTTAAACTAGATAACTTAAACAACCTTTCCATCTACTCCAGTCCTTTGTACCTTTATCCCACTCCTATGTACCCCTCCACCCTCCCCTCCCCCGACTGACATAGTTAAGCTAACTTAAGTAAAACTTTATGTCGTCACACTTTACTCATAGTATTTATCATCAGCAGTGCAAAATTTATAATTGGCATGATTTATTGTTACATATACGAGTATATGTAAATTATGCATTTGCTGTTAATTTTACCAAAAATAAAATATCAATTGTCAATGTTTACATGAATTTATGTCATTGATGCGCCCAATTGATCGTTTACAGTTCACATTCAATTGCTTTAAAACAATGTCAGTAAGTATTAACTCTTGAGAAATTATTGTCTTTAAACTGTCCCATGAAAAGAAAGGTTTTTGTGGATATTTCTCTATGTGTGAACGTTCCTCAATTGAAAATGTCTTTTTTTATATTTCTGCCTTTCTTCTCTCTAACGCTCTTGAAGCTGTCGGAGATATACTACCCGAACTTATGCCACCGCGAATATAGGTATAGGTATAAAATTCGCTTGGCAAGCGGAGTCTAGAAATGTTTATTGGAAGCGTTAAAAAGCGATTTTTTTTTATTTTGTTAAGAATTTTGTAAGAAAGAAAAAAAATATATCGAGGGAAGCAATTTAGTAGTTTGCGCTTTTATTTTTTTACAAGGTAATTAGCAACTTATTTTAAGTTTTGTCATGGGATTTTATAGGAAAAGGTTCAATTTTTCCAATGCATATTTTTTTTGTTTTTATAGTATTAACCGATTCGTGGTATAGATTAATCGAAATAGTGATTTCTCCTTTAATAATAACATTTTATTACTCGGTGGTCTCAATCGTCATTGTGTGATTCCCGCTGCACTGCCGCAAATATCGCGGTTCGCGGTCTTATTGGAATACCAAAACATCTGTGCCGTGACGAAGATGTTATTAAAACTTGTATTCACACCGACCCGACCGACCTTGCCATCTTTCCATCCACCGCCTGCACGAGTATACATATGTGTGTCATCCGAGTCATTGGAGTAATTGAACTGCGCAATTTGACTAATTTCAACCGGGCAGATCATCACAGCTTTATATAGTATTTAATTTGATAAATTGTCACTGAAACCCAAACGCAACGTTCATACTAAATTTGTAACTAAATTACATCATTTTTTTTTGTACTGTATCTAGTTTTCTGTGTTTTCAGATTTCAAAAAGTGGTTTGTATTCTGACCCTCACGGCCGTTCTTCCCAACCTTACTAAGCAACTGTTGGACCAAAATTTTGCTTCAAAACTGTTCCAAATACACAAATATGCTTTTCCCAACGAAATTCTCGATCAAATTCATGATCAATTTAGGATATCGATTTTTGTGGATTAAGGTCCCCTCAATAAAGGACTAGTTATAAAAAGGTGTCTCAGGGTGAACAGATGGCACCGACATGTCAAATGTCATTATTAGTTTGTGATCTATTTTACGTGAATAAAACATTCAATGACAATTATTTCCGTTTTCGAATGTCAAAACATGTTTTTTGTATGTTTTAAATAAAACTGAAGAGAATCTAACATATTTTTCTTATACGAGCTACGTTTTGTCTCGTTTTTTTTCCGGACGAGAAACCTCAAATGTCAAATGTACGAAATCCGTAAGGTGCTTTTGCGGTATTGGCAAAAGTCATGCTAAGACTTTATTTTCAACATATTTTTAACGTACATGTTTGTAAAGCATGAAATGTTTATTTATGTATTAATTTGTAAAACAAATGATATGTATACATAATAAATACAATATTAACTCATTTATCTTAATTTTACATTGAAAGTTTTTACTTTGATGTCGCTTTATTGTCTTAAAAGTGGGTGGGTACTATTTTATTGTCTATGAAAGTGGGCGGGCATCTTCATAGACAATTTAGGAAGTTCAACGATAAAAAAGCTTGGAAACAGGCAAACAGAGCGAATACTTAACAAAACACTTGGCTGATCGACGCCTCAGATTGATCATTCGAAAAGTTGGGAAGAACGGCCGTCAGTGAACCTGAAAATCTTCATACAAAAACTTTACTTTTTGAAAATGAACAGCAACATTCTGAACGGCACTGTTTACGCTTAGTATTAACCATTATCGTTTTAAATTACTATTTTAGTACATTTAATCAGATTTAAAATCAAGCAGATCTTAATAATTATAAATAGAGACTGCAATCCGGATTTCTTAAAATCCGGATTTTTCACGGTGGAATCAGAATCAGATATGAATAAACAAATTTGTAATAATTAGGTTATGGTTAGGCAAAATGTTAACAATGTGTACAAATACAAGATTTAGTATAAAAAGTGTGCTTGTTAAATCAGAAAAATATTAAACAACAGAAGAAATAAAAATGTTCCTTAGAAAGAGAAAGAATTTGAATAACGAAATAAATAAAGTGTTTTGTACGGGACAAGATCTGTAAACTCTTGCCGCACGTTTAGAAGAAGAAGATGATGCTGGCCACTTCGACGCTTCAGAGCAGGTTAGGAAGGAAGGGGGTAGGTATATGCCTTGAGGGGGGGAAATGCCTTGAGAAAGGCAAACGATTTCTTGCAAGGAGGTGGTGAAGGTGAAGAAAAAGTTTTGATCGGTTTTCAGGCCGGGTGAAGATGCAGGCGAAGTAGGCAGAAGAGGTGTTGAATCCGTGAGAATACTCTACCTTTTTAGAATTGCAACCGTCGCTTAAGTACTCCGGTGCGATACCGTGCTGAGATGAGCCGGCGTATCGGGCAGTTTGAACTCGTGAGTTTTTCGCGAGCTGCCGTAGATTCTGTCAATCTTGGATCGACTTAATCAAAAAATTAGGGTGTGAACCTCGATCTCCTGCTTGAATTGAGCCTATTGCAATCTTCACCTATTTTTTATTAAAGAAGCCAAAATTATTACAAAAAATGTCGTGGCGGTCAAAGTAGGACAGTTGATATTTTGCCGCCGAATTACAGAAAAATGCATTGAAAAAACATAAATTCAGTAAGGTTATTCGATTCCGCGGGTGCTAATGAACAGATCAGAAAAGATCGTTTATTTAGATCAGTCACCGCAGCCGCAGAAATCGCTTACAAAGATAGATAATTTTGATAGAACAATAATTTTGACAAGTTTTTTGTGGATCGCAAGGGCCCAGCCAATGGGGGCTCGCTTGGCTTTCGGGACCGTCGCCGGGAGTGACCGTAGAAGTGGCGGGGGTCGGAGAAATGTCCCGTTAGTGGCGGCTAGGCACGAAAACGACATTCAGGGGCGTAGAAAAACGAAGACGATAACGTGCACTTTTTACCGTCCTCTTCTTCTCCACGCCCGGAACTCCGCTTATCGAGAGCCATATGAAATGAAATATGAAATCGGGCGTTGCACAAATCACCATTTGTGCAGGCATAGCTTGATAGAGAGTTGTATCGAGTCGCGTCTCCATCGAAGCGGCACGAACCCGATAGAGAGTTGTATCTAGTCTCGTCTCTATCGAGTTGTGGTCGGGCCGTCTGTGTGAGCCCGACAGGTACTTCGTACGAGTTCGATATAGAGGATTGTATCTAAGTCGCCCCTCCATCGAAGATGCACGAACCCAATAGAGATTTGTATCTATTCGCGTCTCTACTGAGTTTTGTACCGGTTCGATGTTATGCAAACGGAGGGTATTACAAACTTGAATTCACGTCTGGTATATCTTTTGTCTGAATTATGTAAAAATATACATATTGTTATTGTTATGTTATATGTCTTAATAATTTGTACGGTATTTTTGTGATAAATCACCTCAAGAGCAAGTGGCACTTTTTTTAAAATTTCTATGTCTAACCCTCTTAATGTTGTTCTAATGTATCGAAAAAAAGTCCAATTTTTCTTTTTTTTCTACTGTTTTCGGATATTGAAATTTGAAGTTTTTGAAGAAATTAAACTTTTTCCGAAATTCGAATTTCATCCGGATATCCTGACATAATATATTTTCCGAAATGGCTCTGGTTTGGAATCCCTAATTACAAGAATTATAATTTCATTTCATTATAAAAAAAATTACTATGAGCTCTACAGATTAAAAATAAAAGCCGTAATTAAAGTTCATTGAAATTAATTCGGATGAAAAGGGTCAAATGACTACGAGGCCAGTTTTATTACATTTTAATTTAGCAAAATTGTGGAATTTATAATGTTTTTTGGCGTGTAGAATTTAATGCCAAATTTGTCGCGAAGATAATAAATGTTCAAATTTGCGGACATTTCGTAGCTTTATTTATGGTCGTAAAAAATACGTGACGATTCGTGGTCTACCTGACTGGGACTTCAAAGGGGGCTTCAAACTGGAAAAGATTTCCACAAATTGAAGTAAATTTAAAAAAAATACTTTGTATTCACCACTTTCACAATATACACAGCCATGTTTCGAATGCGATGCTTTCTTCATCAGGAATATATAGAATACTAAAAATAATATTGTCAAGTATAGACAAATGATAAAAATAGAACACAATAATGTAAGAATAGACAAATTATAAACATTAACAAAAATTTATTGAAATAGGTAAGTAATCTAACTAACTAACTAACTAACCATCACGCCGTTTCCCCGCAGAGGTAGGCAGAGAGGACGGACCGCCAAACAACTCGATATTGGCATACACTTCTTGCTTCATTCACTTTCATACAACGTCCCATACATTCTCTTCTGTTATTCCGACTTCTGACATGGCCCGACTCAAGTATTTGATTCACTTGATCGTGTCACGTTTTCCTTGGACGTCCCCGGCTTCTTCTTCCATTCACATTCGCGTCACATATTCTCCTTACACTCCTTTCTTCGTTCATTCGCTCTACATGCCCAAACCATCTAAGCGTCCCTTTCTTAATCTTTCTCACTACGCTTACATCAGCCTTGCATTCTTTACGAATCTCAACATTTTTCACTCGATCATACATGGTTTTACCACGCATTCGTCTCAGAGATCTCATTTCTACAGGATTCAGTCTACTTTCATCCTTCCTCTGCCAGTTCCATGCCTCACTGCCATACATCAAGGTTGATATCAGCACTCCATTGTGGACTGCTAGCTTCGCTTCCTTGGACAACTTTTGTTTGCGCCAACCGCGTTCAGTCCTCCGTTAATGGAGTTTCCTGCATTCACCCTTCTTTCAATATCCCTATCAGTCTTTCCATCTCTCGTAAACATACTTCCCAAATACACAAACTCATCGACCTGCTCCAAGTATTCATCATTCAAAACTATATTGCATACCGTTTTCGTACTCTCTCTTTCAAACACCATGACTTTGGACTTATTTACATTCATCATTAGCTCATTCTTCATACATACTTCGTTCATCCTAGATACGAGGGACTGTGTAGATCTTCTATACTATTAGCAATCAGCACCGCATCATCAGCATACAACAGGCAACAAACTTGCAGACTACTCATTTTTGCGCCCAAGCCCACCTCTTTCAATTCTTGCATACAATTATCCATGTATAGATTGAATAACCACGGTGACATTACGCAGCCTTGTTTAACACCTTTTGTGATGTCAAACCACCCCGTAAAATCACCGTTTGCCCTAACACATGCAACGCTTCCTTCGTACAGCGATGCGATTGCCTGTATAAGATTTGTATTCACACCATACTTAGACAACACCTTCCATAACTTTTTCTGTCAACTCTGTCGTATGCTTTTTGTAGATCTACAAAAGCACAGAAAAGTTTCTGTTTTTTTGCCAGAAACTTCTCTGTGAGCATACGCAACGAGAAAATCTGATCCATGCACCCTCTTCCACTCATAAATGCGCCTTGCACATCCCATATTTTATCCTTTGTTTTCATTTGTACCCTTTCAATCAATATCCTACCATACAGCTTACCAACTGAACTTAGCAGGCTAATAGCCCTGTGATTTCCACATTCCATGCGTGACCCTTTACCTTGTATAGAGGCATGATCACAGCCCTTCTCCAATCTAATGGGGTGTAACCCTCCTCTAGACACTGGTTAAAAAGTTTGCATAACCATGTGAGAATTATACGGCTATTTCCTTTAAAGTATTCAGCAGCAATATTATCGAAACCAACAGCCTTACCATTCTTCATACATCTAATTGATCTTTTAATTTCATCCATGCTAATTTTGGGAACATTCACTCCATCGTCATTCATACCTGACTCGCCACCGGAATCTCTATCACTCGGATTGCTTTCGAAGACCTCTTCAAAGTATTTCATTCATCTCTCTTTTATTTCTTTCTCATTCGTCAACATTTTTCCATCTTTCGATTTTATCACTTTCACACATCCACTTTCTGGACCATTCCGTGACCTTTTGACCTCCTTCCAAAATAGTTTAATATTTTCTTGGAAGTGGTTTGTCATTTTGATCCCCTCTTCCTCTTCCAGGCGTTTTTTTCGTTCTTTCACTCCATCACGTACTCTTTTCTTGCATCCCTTGTAAACTTCTTTCGCTCTATCCCTCTCTTCGCTAGAAGCACTGCCAGCCGCTATCAGAAATAACCACGCTTTCTTCTTCTCTGAGACCAGTGCTTTAATCTCATCATCCCACCATGCATCACCTTTCTTTCTACCTTGCGTACTTATTCCACATACCTCTCTAGCAGATTCACAGAGGCTCACTCACAGTAATCAATCAAAAAATATTAATAAAGTGGTGAATACAAAGTAAATTTTTGAATTCATTTATTATTAATGACACCACAATGTGAATACCGGTCTTTTGAATAAATTATAAATTATTTTTCTTAGTCAAATATAGGAAAAGTAACATTATTTTAATATAACATTACTAAACGAATATATCTACTACAATACATTGCGATAAGTGTGTGTTTTACAACATAAGTTTAAGGTTCACTATTTTCTTTGCTTGTGTCTGTGAATATCACCTCAAGGGCACTCACTTAATGCTTCAATGGTCGTGGCCATTTATTTTTGCCACAAAAATAGATATGAAGTATTTGCTTGGAATATCATACAATCGGTAGGTACAGTTAACAAAAAACTCGATGCCTTTTACGTTATGTACCTATTCAAAACGGTCATGCATCGATCTGTCGCATTTTGGCATTCTCAAAACGCATCAAAACAAAACTAGACTATAAAACCATTACCCATAAAGGTCTATTCACATCTACCTGCACCGTGCAGTGCAGACACGTACAGTGACAGGCACGGTACATAAGGAGTATTCACATTACACTGTGAGTGAATGCGCTCAAAGATAATGTAAGCAGCTAATTTTGCCATCCCTACCACTTTACGTGTCTGCACTGCACTGTGCTTGTAGATGTGAATCAAACTTAGTAAATATGTATACCCTTATTGTATTGGTTAATAGAACTCCTCGCAAACGTTCAATTCAAATAATTTTCTTTAATATTATATACTCGTACATTGTTGGATCACTTTTTACTAGGATTACGAATGGACGATAATGGAAACTCGTTAGTTTATTTGAGTACACTTTAATTACGATATTACAGGAGATTTTAATACAATGTGGCTAGCTTGATATCTGTTCGAGGAATAGAGGCAGAGTGAGTGAAAGAGTTCTTATGTGAAGGGATAATGCCTATCGTCATCTCATTCTGCCACTGTTAAACTGAAATAAATACTTTTACAATCTCACTTAAATGAAATCCTCGGAACAGGAAATCCCAGTGAGGATATTATTACTTTTTCGTCTCGTTATTAAAAAAAAGAAAGATAATAAAACATAACTAACTAACTAACCATCACGCAGGAGTAGGCAGAGAGGATGGACCGCCAAACAACTCGATCTTGGCATACACTTCTTGCTTCATTCACATTCATACATCGTCTCATACATTCTCTTCTGTTATTCCGACTTCTGACATGGCCCGACTCAAGTATTTGATTCACTTGATCGTGCCACGTCTTCCTTGGACGTCCCCAGCTTCTTCTTCCATTCACATTCGCGTCATATATTCTCCTTACACTCCTTTCTTTCTTCGTTCGCTCTACATGCCCGAACCATCAAAGCGTCCCTTTCTTAATTGTGTTTCACATACATTTTGCATTCTTTTTACGAATCTCAACATTATTGACACGATTATAGATGTTAATATTATTAATTTTTCTTAATCTAATATAATAATCACAATCAGATTCAAAAAAGCTTCCGGCCTATTTTCTTACTTGATAAAATGCCCCAAAAATGTCTACAATGGTAAAGTTAGAATAAGGAACTCCAGGTGTATTTCGTTTTTTTTTTTACAAAGTTAGTTTTTATGGTTAAAATAATTTTTAAAGTTTCAATTTTTCAAAGCCCGCTAAAACGTTCAAAAATCAGTTTTGAGGTTAAAATGTCAAATGTCAAAACAAGGATAAGTTTTAATGCACATAGCCCTTTATATTCATTCAGGTAAACCATAACTAAATATTAGTAATAAAATTATGTACCCTTTTAGAATCTTTAACTCAAAGAATAATAACAATATTGACGATTAACATTATCATAATATCCGTATTGATAATTGGTTTGATCATGAATTCTCCCTTCTCTAAAGAATAATTGTTTTTTTTTCATATTGAACAACAATTATAGAGCTTTAAGTCACCCAAATTAAGTTAAGGTTTCGCCGAAACTAAAAAATAAATAAATTTAAAATACAAAACATAATCTAAAAATAAAATTTTTCGTACTAATTCAAAAACAGAATGCTCACGTGACGTCAGATTTTCCAAATGCAATGGTACCAACATAACACCTTTTTTGATGACTTATTTTTTATTAACTTTTGAATATCGATTCATAAATTCTACGTATAGTTATATATAATAAAAGTTATATATTCAAAATCACCGTTTGCTGATCTAAATGAGTTCATTATATTTTTCACTGGAGTAATTATGTAAATAATCTAAATTCTAATTCTTTTCATGAGTAGACCCAACCCGTTTCGCTCCTCATAAGGACATCACGAAGGTTCTGCCGTCAGTATTATTTTTGTTTGTTTGTTGAAAATTGTCATTAACCAAAGGAAGTGTCGAGCGGTCGGCGCAGTCATAATTGAGATTTGCCACCGGCCGCGGCCTTCCATGCAAAAAGGGTTTCCCTTTCCTCAATTACGATACCCGCAATCCCGCGGCCGGTCGCCACTCGGCTGTCGGCACTCAGGTCCCCAGGTGTTGCGCAACTCCGGCACTCCGACCGACGTACGCCGGTACCGTAATGGTCATTATGCTCATTATAATTATGTACGTACATTACCCGAATTGAAAAGTGGAACCAATTCCAAATCACTGCGCTGCGGCGACCCTTCATTTGCGGCTCGTAAATAAACACCGCTACATTCAGAGGCGGTTTCCAATGGGAACCAAAGCGAATGGCACCAATTATTTGTTTTATGGATAATATCAAATTATGGAATTTCTTAATTTATTGATATTTTACTATTCACATTTAATTTTGTGCGCTCCACTTTGGTAGCCACCTCTGCTCGGCAGCCCCAAAATATCTGGAAAAAAACCCCTGACCTAGATTCATCTATCTTAACAAACGGTTTGCAATCTTTTTGGAGCACAGACGTCAGGTGGGAATGCTCTCCTTGATCTATCGGTATTTCAATGGAAGTTGCTCTGAGGAACTAGCGTCATTGATCCCTTCGGTACCATTGCACAGTCGGGAAACATCCCAAACACGCGCGCCCAACATTTGTACACGGTTGACATTTGTCACAATAGAACGGGTCGCTTCTAGGACTCGTTCTTGTGTTCAACAGCCCGGCTTTGGAATGATTTGCCGGCCTCTATATTTCCTCTCAGGTTCACTCTTTCTTATCCTCTAAAAGACCCTTCACACATCATCCCCAACGATGACATGGGCCCCAAGGAAAATTATTTCCCTTAGGGCCTCCTGTGTGGAGTAACTGTAAAAAATAAAATAATATTGATACTTTTTTTCCGCTATTTAAAAAAAAAATCTATATAATAATAAATAATTATAACAAAGCATTTATATAGCGCAGTTTTGTGTTGTTTCACTTCAAGTGCGCTTTAAATATATATATATGTTTCGAAACCAACGATTCCTTCGTCGGGATACATTGTATACTGAAAAATGATCATATAAAAGCACAAACAAATTATAGATCATTTAATTATCGTCCTTTGTTGATTCCAATTTTCATTAATACTTATATTATAGCAATCACATTGTAGTCGATTATCAATTTCGAAAAGACGCTTGTTTAAGTTTTAAATATGAATTTTATTAGCTTGTAAAAATATGACCCATTGAAATTTATTTTAGATTATATTAGATTTAATAAATGAATTAAAAATTGCTTATCAATCACCACCCTATGAATATATAAAAATCAACACGCAAGGGAAGGTTTCCTATTCTGGAATATACAGAATACTAAAAAATAATAGTGTCAAGTATAGACAAATGATAAACATAGAACACAATAATGTAAGAATAGACAAATTATAAACATAAACAAAAATTGATTAAAGTTGGTAAGTAATTAATCAAAAATATTAATAATAAATTATTATAAAATATTGCATATCAAATTTGTGTTAGAAATTATAAAAGAAATTATTTTTATTATTAATATTAATATGAAAATAAATTCAAGATATAGCTGTTTTTATAAAATATTTGATTATTAATTATATTTACTAATTTCTAAAATTTCAAATTTATCTAATTGTAAAGCAGTTATAATAATAATAATAAAAAAGCATTTATATAGCGCAGTTTTGTGTTATTTCACTTCAAGTGCGCTTTACTATAAATAAACTTAAAAATGATTAAATAACTCCATTCAGCGGTATTCCCACAGTGCTATTTATACATTCTTAACATATTACATACATTCTTGCTTATTCTTAATACTACTCCTACAGTACTCCTTAGGTGCATATTCATCAAAAAAATTACAAATATTATACAGTATACATATGGCTATACAAAAATAACACATTCACAATATTACTACAAAAATAGTAACATTTTAAGGACAGGAGTCGGGTTATGTTCAGCAATAACGGATTTCACATAAAAAAAATATATATATATATACGGAGGAAACCGAAACCAAACAACTACCAGAGGCTTGAGGAAATGACTTTCTATAATAAATTGAAGAGAAATTAAAATCTATAGACAGTAGGATTTTTTAAATAAGTTTGTTTTTAAAGCCCGTTTAAATTCAGTTAATTTCTGGATATTAGTAAGAGCTGGGGGAAGTTTATTCCAAATGAGAGGGCCATTTACACGAAAAGAGCGATCATAGTAGACGGCTCGATTTGACCTTGAAAGTTCAATTATATTATTTAGTTTTATTTGTATGACAAAATTTTAAACCTTTATTTATATCAAAATAATGATTTGTTTCCAAAAAATGGTTGGCAAACTCAGAATAATTATTATTTAATCACTTTAGGTGTTCCTCAACTCTAATACAAAATTTTTCTACATTAGATTTTGTTAACTATGTCCTTAAATGCAATTTCGCTAACTTCACCTCTGTCAATTTTTCGTTAAATAGAAAATATGATTATTTAGATTTTTATTTGTGTTGACGACAATGATAACCACCCATTAAACTTAATAATTCTTGATAAACCACAAACCTTTGAAAGATTCACGAATAATTGGAGAGACATGGTGGAATTTATATTATTTTATATGATATTTTTTTCACAAATGAGCTTTACCATGTTTTTTTTTATTTTTTATTATTATTTTTTTAAATAATTTTTTTATTTTTTTATATTGGGTTTTTACAGATGTTTACACTTACGTGAGAAGTTATAAAAAACCTAGTTAATATACACAAATTACATAAAATTATAAATAACCAGACAACGAATATACAAAAAAAAAATTACTGAAACTTTCTCGATGGTACATTTGTTTATTTGAAATATGTGATTATACGCCCATCTGCGCTTTCACATAGATTTTAGAACATAATACAAAGAGCTATCAAAAATTATACGTACATAGAGGTTTTAAACCATAAAGTAATCAATATGTTTTTTTTAACGTTTAACAGTGACATAAAATAGAAAACTTTAACAGTATTATAACACAACTCATCAACGCTACATTATCTAAGCTACAATATTACATATTGTAGGATTCATCAAAGTGCTTAAATGGAGTCGGCAAATATATCAACGATACGTAATACAATAGAGACAGGAGACACAAAGAGAGACACAAGTGATACATAATATGATTAGCCCAATCATTTTTACATATTTTTAAATAATAGCAATCAGGGTTAAACTTTTCTACCCTTCAAAGTCGATATGTAGATACCTACAAATTTGACTTGAAATGATTCAAGCTTCCTTGAGTGACTAGGTATGAATAGCCACTTCTGACCCACTCTTCCTTTTCACATTCACATCCTCTTTTACTCGTGTAGACGTATTATACAATCCACTAATTCAACATATCGCAGGATGTTCCTACTGAGCAGAAATTCTGATTAATTAAGTTCGTAGACGCGAAATGAAATCTGCAATACTGGGTTTAGTACTAGTACGTTGACAATGGTTAATCACCATGATCCCCCGCTGTTAATGCGCGCCGCGGCCAATTTGTTAGGAATGTTGATCAATGAGACCGTGATTGAATTATTTTCTGCAATTCCATCCACAATGAACCATATACGGGTCTACTCTATTACATCCAGTGATGAATATACTACAGAATCCCTTCGTTTGTAATTAGAATACAGTTACTTAATTAGAATTAATAGACATGCCCTAAGCACGATTTCGACGACCGGAGGCAAAGGTCACGTAACACCCATTTTAGAACCACCTTCGGATGACCGCCTTCCACATTTGCTTCGCGTGATTTTGACAGCGGTAAGCAAATTACAAAACATTAATAAAAAGGGTCAAACTAAATATTCTAACAAAATATTTAGTTTTTGCAAACAAGCCGAACATTTTTACTTATATATGTATACTTGGAGTACGTTCGAAACCGGTCGATTATTATATTAAATTGAAGTGGTTCAAAACAAATTTATGCGTTTACATTATATTTTCTATTTTCTCTGCTTTTATTATCACAGCTTTTCAGCCTCTTTGGACTGCACGCCACTGCCTATAAGTATCTTATTTAATGACAAATATTATGGGTGAAAGGATTTGATTAACATAAATTTTTTTGCGGCTACATAAAAGTAGTGACGGTGCCAATCATACAATACTATTACAAAATGTAGTTATTGTACCATTGTAGGAGTTTCATTAATGGTGCACCATGCATTTATTAAAAAAATATGCAGTCAACTTGGTTACCCTCGCAAAGATCTGTATAACTGTAATTTTTGTATTTGAAATAAAAAAAATTAATCGATATTTCTTTGGTGGAGGGGACTATCGTGCGATTATTTGAAACAAACGGCTTTTAATACAGATATATATACGACGTTTCTTGTGCTAACAGTGGTTAAATACAGATGTTTTATTTATGAAGTTAACAAAACAAAGAAAAAACAAAATAAGAAGGAAGGGTGGAGAAGAAGAGGAAGATAGGATCGGGACAGGAAATTCTCTCGATACATTTTATACTCGTGCATCAATTTGTTATCGTACGTATTACTTCGGTTCGATATTTTAAAAGGGTATTGTGAAGAATGTCGATATTGTGAAATTGTGCGTTATATTGCAGTTCGATATTTTAAAAGGGTATTGTGAAGAATGTCGATATTGTGAAATTGTGCGTTATATTGCGGACAGATATGGGGAATTGGAGAATTTATCCTTAGATTGGTCCTGCATGCGGGCAAATAAAAAAAATTGGTTTGTCGGGTTGGTCTTGATGGTATGTGAATGTTTATAATGTTAACTAGTCCAGGCCATTATTCATAATTTTAAATAACAGGAGTTGATCAAATATTAAGCGTCGCGTTTGAAGCGTGATGAAGTTATGTAATTTTAAGGAATCGGTGTTATTTGCAAAGTGTAAATTCACTCATTATTATCACTCGGACGAAGAGAGAGTCCATGACCGATCATGTCCGAGCAGATAGCATTTAGCAATAATTTACCTCCAGACAAGCCGTTGAGTTGAAATAATTTAAATTTATTACAAAACGTTATATCACGAAGTTACAGCCTTGCCTCGTTTGTTTATTAGTATATTTTCAAAGTATCCGTTTCATCGGGCATTGTGCTATCATCCTATTGCCAGATACCCATCATCAATTCACAGTGTAATAGTACACTTGTAAATGGGCACTTTGATTGCACGGCTGATTGTAGCGGGCAATCGCGATCGGAAATCATTAGCGAGATATTCCATGTACGTTTGAAAAGTCCGCCATTAAAATATGCACGGCTAAACTCACCCACACAAGTTACTCCCACTCGTATATAAATTATAAAACGTTAGGTGGACGGTTCCTACCGAAGTGGTGAGGTCCAGCCCAACTCCTACACGCTTGTGTTTTTACGGAATTGATTTATCATAATTCGGAAAAAATATTACCAAATGGCTTATAGAACTGGGAAGAAAGGATTCCGAGAACCCTCTATAAAATATTACATAACTTTTTCTATATGAGTAGGTATCTGAAGTTATAAAGACTCGATAGATCGCCGGTGACTTTACGGAGTGTGGTGTAGAGTTAAAGATGTCAAATTGTGAGAAGTGCGTGTTAAAGATGTGCGATGCCCGATAAATGAAGGAGTTTTGCTTAGAATTTGTGTTGTATCGAGGAAGGCTTCGTGTAATTTGTTATGTGGTCTGGAAAGGAAGGGGTGAAGGCGGGGGGGGGTCGATCTTGTTGAAATGTCTGTGTGTTATTTTATATTAATAATAATCAGAATACATCGACAAGGATGATCTTATACAATTTTTTTGTTGTTATTTGTTTGCCTTTTGATAATAAATCGCTTAAAGAGTTGACTTATTTTTAATAATTTAATTTTTGATATACGTACATTGATCGAGTGAACAGTAAGTTGGAGAATCTCCGGACACCATTTCCCAAAATACTTAACACTCTGGTTATCGTAATATGAAAATGATTTTTCTTTTATTTTGTGGATCCATCGCACGTCATCTCGGGCCCGGCGCCATCACAAGGCGATGCGTGGCCGAAACGTGTTTCATCTTTGGAAAGTGAAATCGCTCATTAAAGTTAACCTATGGCCAGGCCAGCACCGGCAGCCTGCAATGTCGGTCAATAACAAGCGTAATATATAATGTATGGCCGCCTGGTGCCTGTGTTATTTTAAACCACCTGCTAAACGCTCAGTGGGTCCAGGGGCGCTACCGCCGCGCAGAACCCGGTCCCTGGTTTTTATACGTTCAAATATTCCAAAAAATCGTATTTTATCTACTAACTAGCTGATGTTTACCCGGCCTTTCTCGGGATTTATTTTTATTTTTTATAAAGTTATGAAGTTGTGAAGTCTCGCTTGTCGTTTGGGTGCCATCATTGATTTAACAGCGAAAGTAATACCTTGTGACGACTATTACTATTTAAAATAAACGAAGAAACATTATATTTTCTTCAAATGCTTGATAACTTTGTGGCATCATTATTAATTATATAATTGAAAATACACTTTGTATATACCACTTTATTTAAAATATATAAATATTTCTACATGTTTCGATAGCAATAATAACATGTAGAAATATTTATATATTTTAAATAAAGTGGTATATACAAAGTGTATGTTCAATTATATAATGAAGAAACATTAATTTGAAAATTTTATTTCATTCCGAACATTTATTTTTACAAAATATATCTAAATAATAAAGTTCTTGTACCTACTTAAAATTGAATTCCCTACCAGAATTCCCTGCCTTCTAAGTCTCAACTCCCCCCAAATTATCAATTTATTAGCAAAATATATTTATAAAAATGACATTAAAATTTAAGCCATTGGGGATTAAAAACACACAAATTTACACTCTAACTTATCTGCTTCAAATTTATTTGCCCAAATATTATATCCTATTTAAAAGTAACTCATTTTAAGAACAATCTGTACTATTAAAATCTAACTGATTAAACATGGCCAAGATTGCCTTTAACCGTTTTAGCACTAAAACAGTTAAAGGCAATCTTGGCAAATACTGATTTTGCAAGTAGGTGAGTAAACAGCTATTGATAATTTGTGTTATTGGTAAATAAATAATTTATTAAGTAAAAATACAATAACTTTGTACAAACATCAACCAAACTTAATGATAATTTTTTTATATTAAACGTAAAAAGAATTGTATTCCATACATCCAATAAAAAACTAAAACTACTAAATATGTAGAGAATTTTTTTTTAAATTATGTCGCTTCACAATTGTGTTTCCCCGTGCAAAGATAAAGATCATGTAGTCCCGTCTTACAGCAAGCGCATATGAGGAAAATGCACATTCTATTATTGTGATGGCCAATAATCGTACTTCCTTCATCACTATTTCCATTTATCAGATCGAAGGGCTCGTCGCCGTCCTTTGATACATCATCCGAGATAGAACTAAGATCCGACATGGTGTAATATATCGTTTTAATTTATCATAACAGGACAAACAATACAACATATATATAGTATACAAGATATACGCCGCTCTCAAATGGAACACGTGCTCTTGTAAGGATCAACAAACGCATACTGAAGAACGCAACGCCTTAGGGCTTCGTCGCAATTTTCGTCGCTAACGCATGCAGCGGCATAGCGCTGCACCGCACTCTAACGGTTAATGGTTGAAAGCCATAAAATAACATAAAAAAGTTCTTAAGTAGGTACCGACTTACTTGTGTTTTCCATTTTGAAAATAATTTACCCAAACAAACCTTCTTTTGAATTTGTAATCCGTAATAAGAACAAACTGTGCTATTTTCAGCGAAATCAGTCTATTAATTTTCGAGAAAATTGAGGACTGACAGACTTATAATATATATTTATTATAAATTGAGGTACAAGTCAAAGTTGCCACTATGCCACTTAACAAGCTAACTTTGTTCCGTGATAATATTGAATATTTTTTTTATTTATTGTGTTCAAATTTAATATGTAAAATTCCGTTTTTGTTTAATGTTTCAAAAAATGTATAATAACTATTATTATAGACAGTTTGATAATTCCTTCAGAAGGCGGAACAGCTGTCACGCCTAACAATAATTACCTAGCAGAACTTTTTTTTTTATAAATAGACGATTTTCAAAATGAATAATAATAGTTATTATTAAATTTTGAGTAAAGTAAAGGCCCTTTGATTCCTTGGGGGCTAGAAATATTATCGTTACGCCACTGAATGGGTCCATATCTTTAGCGTGCCTGCAATTATTATTACCTGGTAACATTGTACGAGCACAGGTTGTAATATATGGCATACGTTTTCCGCCGGCGGAACAATCTTGCGCAATGTGATCTATGAAACTCCATACCCGTGCGAGGAATTTTGCTTTTCAGATATTCTTGCCAATTATTTGAGACTAGATTTATGGAGCTCCATTGTCTGTATGCATATATTGTACTTCAAACAATTTATTTTTATTTAACCTTTTTATTTTTACATAATCCGCATAACGTAACTATGGCATCCCCGTTTATGGAATGGATAGGGAGGAGTAGGTGGTGAAGAAATATAGTTTAGAAAGTACCTAAGCATTCAGATATCTGGTCACTGAATACAGCTAAAGCCATTCCATGCAATGTTTCCGTTCGGTGTGTTGGCTAATCGGAGAGTATCTTTCACTCTGGAACGAGGAGCACATATTGAACTTAATTATTTATTTTTTTCATTAGAGAAGAGGAAAATTACATTTTTACCTAATAAATACGTTACAATTTTGCACATTTTAATTATTTTGTTTATTTAATTTTGGATGCTATAAGTTCTTTTTAAATATACCTAGACTCTTTTTTTTTTTTTTTCGTCTGGAAGGCAATTATATAAATTGCTCCCTCGTAGCTAGGGGATTTCTCGCCATATTCTCTATGTATGGTCTTTAAAAAACGTAGAGCTAATGCCAACCCTGATGTATCGTAGTGAGGCACGGAACTGTCAGAGGAATGATGAAAGTAAACTGAATGCTGTAGAAATGAGATCTCTGAGGCGAATGTGGTAAAACCATGTATGATTGTCTGAAAATTTTGAGATTCGTAAATAATGCAAGGCTGATGTAAGCGTAATAAGTAAGATTTAGAAAGCGACGCTCAGATGGTTTGGTCACATAGAACGAATAAACGAAGAAAGGAGTGTATGGAGAATATATGACGCGAATGTGAATGGATGAAGAAGTCGGGGACCCCCAAGGAAGACATGGCACGATCGAGTGAATTAAATACTTGAGTCCGGCCATGTCGGAAGAGGATGTAAGAGTTGTTTGGCGTTCCGTCCTCTTTGCCCATCCCTGCGGGGAAGCGGCGTGATGGTTACTTAGTTATGTTGTCGTGTATAGTATGTGTGTACTTGTAACGTTTTAATGAATTCTGTGTTTGTATGAATGAGTTTATTTGAAATTCTATTTATGAAAAATTCGTGTAATTTATTTGCCGATTCTTGTATTTGAGACAGTGACCTCCGCATCCAAAGTCGTACGTATACACTGCTCTTTTACGGAGGTTGTGTATTTATTTCGTATTACCGGTGAATTACGCTGTTCTCTTAAACGCTATGATAGCCTTATAATGTTAACTAATTTTTTTTACGTGTTTTGCTTAGCGTTCAGAGAGCGCTTACACTCTTTTGGCGTTTTACCTTCGAGGCATGAAAGTATTTTTTCTTGGAGCTATTAAAAAATACTTAAGATATTTATGATCGATTGGTGTTTGCAAAACATAAAATTGTTTTTATTGTTCATATTTTGAATATCTTCCTCTGTAAAATTTGCTGTAATGATCTTCTAGACCTAGACTGTACGAATAAGCAGTTATTGGTTACATATTACAACATTGGTTACATACTTTAGTTTTACCCGCCTCAGAACAGATATCGTCATTGAGACTGGTAAAGCACATGTGTTTAATATCTTCCTCTGTAAAATTTGCTGTAATGATCTTCTAGACCTAGACTGTACGAATAAGCAGTTGTTGGTTACATACTTTAGTTTTATCCGCCTCAGAACAGATATCGTCATTGAGACTGGTAAAGCACATGTCTTTAAAATTATATGCCAATAAACGCCCGGGGTGCCTGTCTGCAGTGAAATGAATTATGTCAGCTAATAAAAAAAATAATTTTGTTTATCATTGTTTTTTGTTTTATTTTAAATTTTTTTTCTTTAATTTAAAAACAAACTTTTATTTTTAATTTTTTTCTAATTTTTTTTTCTTTCTTTTCGTATTTTTATATTCTTATTTTACTTTTTTGTTACATTCTTTTCGCTATTAATGTGAAGGTAATAAATTGTATATATTTCATCTAATATGGCATGTTGGGTTTGCACTAGTCATCCAGTCCTGTTGGATTAAAAACTTAAATAAATAAAATAAAGGAAGAAGGTTAAGTTGACAATTCGAGCTTTTAGTCAAATATGCAATGTCGCTAGTTACATATCTTGCAAAGAAAAATGAGACAAGTATAATTATTAAGTACTATGGAATTGAATTGAATCAAAGGCCATTATGCTTTTCAAAGAACTTCTTCTTCCGCATCTCCTTATATTACCCACTCCCCTCTGCCTCACAATACACCCCAATTGGGGATGCCATAGTCCCACTGACCCAAGTCAACTGAGACTGTATAAAAAAAAATTCCGATACGATTCAGTATTTGAATAACACGCCGAGGATAAACGGTTGAGTGTACTCATTTCGTTAGAACTAATTTTGACTCATCTCCTTCTTCCTTTCGCACACAGATTTTAATGGTCAGTAAACATAAATTAATGGAAGCGGGTGAGAAAGACTCGCGAAAATAATATGACCATTCCTAATGCATGTTTCACGCGGAAAAATGTTTTCTGGTCAACGCTTTTGTTGATCATCTCAAAGAGTCATCCGCCCCCGTAGAGATAAGTTTACCAGCCACCAAATACAAAAATAATTCATTATTAATTTATTTTGTTTTGTTTGTATGCCACATACTTTTGCATAATTTTTATCTTACTTTTGTATTATTTTATATCATTGTATTTTTATTTTTATATATTTTTGTTTGATTTTCTTAACTAACTAACCAACCTAAGTAGTTCAGGGCAATCTATCATAGGGGCGGCTATTTTTGGTAAAAATAGTACAATTAACTAACTAACTAACCATCACGTCCTTTCACCCAGGGGTAGGCAGAGAGGGCGGACCGCCAAGCAACTCGATCTTCGCACGCACTCCTTGCTTCATTCATATTCGTACATCGTCTCATACATACTCTTGTTTTTCTTTGACTCTTAACATGGCCCGACATAGTCTTTGATTCACTCGATCGTGCCCTGTTTTCCTCGGGTGTCCCCGGCTTCTTCCATTCACATTCGCGTCATATTTTCTCCTTACACTCCTTTCTTCGTTCATCCGCTCTACATGCCCAAACTATCTAAGCTTCCCGTTCTTTGCGAATCTCAACGTTTTCACACGGTCATACATAGTTTTAGCACAGCACATACTCTACTTTCATCTTTCTTCTGCCAGTTCAATGCCTCACTTCCGTTGTTTGTATCAGCATCATTGAGGGAGGGGTGAAAGGAAACATTTAAATGGGGCTGTGCGACAGGTGATAGGGCTGTAAGATAGCTTGATTATAATGGATAACCACAAAGTGATAGCTTCATACAGTAGTAAAGAAACATTAATTTGAAAATTTTATTTCATTCCAAACATTTATTTTTTCAAAATATATCTAAATAATAAAGTTCTTAAGTAGGTACCTACTTATGGTATCCTTTTTAAAAATATTCTTCCCAAAAAAACCTTTCGAATATGTAATCTGTGGCTAGCCAGATATATCTATGGGCTAACCTCAGTACAACATGGCGGGTTCAATATTTTTCATACTGATTTTAAAACGTTATTGCAACAGTTTTACATTTTGGATTTCATTGAAACTATAAAAATATAAACTATAAACCTTAAAAACAAACTATGCTATTTTAAGCGAAACCGGTCAAGTAATTTTCGAGAAAATCGAGGACAGACAGATACAGAAAAACATTTATTTTTAATGTAGAGATTTATTAGTTAAAAATTAAGTTTCCGTTACTAAATCAGTAGGTGTGTCTTTATTTCTAGGGTATGGAAGAACATTGCACTGATTTGTAATTTATTTATTTTATTACTTTTTAACGTAAAATAATAATTTTCCGTATTCTCCCGTGGAATCCATTGCCCCCTTACCCGACTGCCAGGACTGCTAGCGTTGTCTTTTAATTATTTATGTGTGTACGCACTGCGCCAGATGAATACATTTATTTTGCGACTGGACGTAGTTCTTTGCTAAGCAGTAATATATTCTTTAAAACGAGCCAAGTGTTGTTTGGAATAATTTTTTTTTTACTTTAGGGATTCTATAATCCTTTATCTATCTAGGACTTTGAAATTATGGATTGAATTTGGATCCTAGGAATTGTATAATACCCTTCATCTTTTCTATTTAACTAGTACTGCGGCGCTTTGGCCTTATTAGTATTACCATCTCATGGTTTGATTTACTTAACTGAATTTATGTTACATTATTTGTGCTCTTTGGGAAAAGATCTTCTGGATTAAAAACCCTAACCAAGGAAAGGAAAAAGGACAAACATTTGGTTATAAACAATTTACTATAGTTGCTTTTTGTACTTACTGAATAAAATATATTTAATATGTTATTAACTATTTGCTGCATCCTCGAGTTTCGTCGTCGTTTCATAAAGGTGAGTGATACGTAACTCAATATTATTCAATACTATTATCTTTTTTTAGTGCTCAATTCTAAACGCATTTTTTTTCGTAGCATCAACCAGTACCTATCAAACACATATACACAATCTCTTAATACTTAATTATTATACTTTTTATTATATTATATTATCGTACTATGTCAATACTAGCTTTTCCCATTCTATTTTTGTATAATGGCACTTAATATGAACTAAACTTGTCAATTTGACTGTCCTGAAACGGGATTTGTTCCTAGTTGGGCAGTCAAATTATTACGAATTTTTTTTGTCAAATAATGTGCATTTCAAATAAATAAATATTGTTATTAGTATTAGATAACAATAATTTAGTATAAGAATTATGACGCCTTTTTCGTGAAAATTCACCCCAAGGGCGCCTCACAAAGGAAATAATAACAATATATCGTCGCTGCATATATAATATAGCTTATGTGCCGTTTCGTACATTCTGAAATGATCGAGTTTAAAAAATTATAAAATTATTTAAATCTGCTTTAAAAAATAATTGCAAAGACTAGATTTTGCTTAAAAGAATAGATTTGTTAAGGTGGAAAGCTTGCCTAATAATTGTAAAAAATTTTTTAGCAAATCTAGTCTGCAATTATTTTTTAAAGCAGTTTTTCGATCATCTCGGAATGTACGAAACGGCACATAAGCTATATTATAAATGCAGCGACGATATACTTAATGAAATCTTATTTATGCATATGGTCTAACACTAACATAATTATATATTACTACCTGATGTGTAGCCGACCTTGCTCGGGATTTTTCACTTATCATTAGGGTGGCATAATTGATTTGACAGCGAAAGTAACCATCTCCAAATAAAGAAACATTCATTTGAATATTTTATTTCATTCCAAACGTTTATTTTTTCAAAATGTATCTAAATCATAAAGTTCTTAAGTAGATACCTACTCGTGTTTTCCACTTGAAAAACCTTCTTTTGAATATGCAATCTGTGGCTAACCAGAGTGTTATATCTATGGGCTAACCTAATACAACACGACGAGTTTAATGTTTTTCATACTACTTTTTGGACGTTATAGCAACAGTTTTACATATTGGATTTCATTTAAACTACTTTCTAAACTTTCCCGGCACTAATAAAAACAAACTGTGCTATTTTCAGCTAAACCAGTCAAGTAATTTTCGAAAAAATCGAGGACAAACAAACAAACTTACATTGATTTTTTATATTTATAGATAGGCACCCGCCTACAGCTATTGAAAACTATAACCTATTAAGATCTTTTGTTCTAATTTTTACCAATATAAAAAATCCATTAATCAACCTTTGGCTGCTCTCAGCACAGGTTCTCCTGGTGAGACAGCCACAGTACCATACCCCTTATAGTACATTGAGATTGTATAGATAAATTAATACAAAGCCCAGTTGTTTAATGACTGTGGTGTTGTATGCAGTTTGACATATTATTCTGTTATATAAAGATATAATAATAATATTTGTATTATTTGTATAGCGCCGTTTTTGTGAAAAATCCCTTCAAGGGCGCTGTACAAATATTTTTTCCAATGCTCTATCTTATCACTAACTTTTTTAAGTATATGGAATACCTTAATTTATTAATAATGACGCCACAAAGTAACTACAAATCTATTGAAGAATTTTTTTATGTTTTAGTTTTAACTTCATATTTACTTCTTTGCATCTTTATTTTATGCATAAATTAGGTTTTATAACTATGGAAACAAGAAAAATGTAAGGAACAAACTACTCAAATTTCAAAAACCGCAGTCATTTCAACGAAGAAACTGCGTTTTTATTTACCGAAACGATAATCTATCTTCACCAGTTCATCGATCTATAATGTACAATGCGTTCGACAAATGAAAGTGATGCCGCTTTAAAATATACGTGTTATTAATTTTATTTACCGGCAGATAATATTATACAGGACCATACTTACCTGGCAGGTCACTTGAGATAAATATCGTTTATTAGCGAAATTTATGTACAATTTTGCTTTATATCTACGTCATACCTACCTAGCAGGTGTGTTTATAAAATGAAACATTGTGGTTTGTTTCTTGTCTAAAATATTAAATAATGAAAATCGTACGATTATCTATTAACCAGCCGTAAGTCTATCAGAGTAAGAATCGATACATCACTGTTATTTTCCATTGTCCAGTAAAGTTAAACCATCTATTCTCAAATCCGTCGCGTCACTCTCTTCCTAGAAAATCGTTAATAGAAAAGCGAACTGCGACTGATATTCGTAATTCCTAATAATACCCATGTGGCTAATGGTTTGTGTACACGGTAGCCTCCCATGCTCCTACCGCTAAGAGAACTGTTGCACTCTCTCTTTCTATTAAATGCGTCGTTTATGTGGAAGAGGGAGAGGTTATCTGCGGCGCGCCTTACACGCCCTACACGGGAGTGATGTGACTCCGTTACTAAGCAAAGTCTTTGGGCAGTTTCCGCGAAGTCTCTTGTAATACAACCTTCTTTGGAAACGGTCTAAAATAATCCCAACATTTCCCAGAATTTTTATTTATTTCGCTCGAGGTTTTTGAACCGGGACAGATACACTAATGTGTTTTTATTAAAAGCTATGAGCCATGTCTTTTGGGAATCCTCTAGGTCAAAGGTGGACTAAAGGATGTTCTATCTCACCAAATAATTAAAATAATACATTATAGTATTTTATCTCATACGACGACGTATAAAGTGAGGACCACTTAGTCCTAGGAATTTGTTGTAAAAACCCGGTCATCTTGACTTTCACGTTCAAGATTTTAAATTTCTTCACTATCAGGCAAGGTGGTCTTTAAAATTTGTTATGAATTCGTAAATTGTCTATTTTTGATATTGACAATTCGTGGGTGGTATTAAATTATAATGTAAACGTATAAATTTGCTTTGAACCACTTCTAATTCATATAATAATCTCGACCGGTTTCGAAAGTACCCTTCCCTCGTCAGGAATATGTAAAAACTAAACTACGATATAAAATAATGATGATTATACATGAATATTTAGGTGTTGGAGTGGGAGCCGACCAAAGGGGAAGGGGTAATTAAGGTTTTTTTTTGGAAGAACAATGCGATTCAATGGAAAAACATCTAAAAGAGGACTATACCGTAAAATTTCTTGGTTATTCAATATACTAGAATTATTATTCAGGGATTTTGTAATTTCCAGTACTTCTACATTATCTAATTTTTTGCCTTATGGTGATGAATTTGAACTCCTGTATCTTTATTATTAAATATATTCCTGACGAGGAAACGGTACTTCAAAAACCGGTCGAGATTATTATATTAAATAGAAGTGGTTCAAAACAAATCTATACGTTTACATTATAATTATGATAAGCCACAAAGTAAATGCTTTTACGAACATGTAAAATTATAACGATTTATTTAAACGATTTTAAATTTTTTTTGCTGAGCGGCTTCAGCCTATCATGCCTATCTTCAGACTTTCCTTAAACTATGGTATATATACAATTTTTCGGGTGTCAGTAAACAATGCTGATTAATAAAATTTATATTTATGACCTATAGTTTACAACCCCTGATACCTCAACGATTGTATATATACCATAATTTAAGGGAGGTATTGTAATTGTAAATAGTGTAAAAAATGTTTAATATCGTTTAAATAACTCATTATCGTAGGTTTTGATATTTCCGACAGTTGGTTGAACTTGAACATCCTTAACCGAGTACTGAGACAGCAAATAATACTCGCAGCTTTTTAGGTCTTCTGAACTGTTTTCAGCTTACAGCATCATAAGTTCTGAAGCCCTGAAATATCCACAAAAATCTCAAAAAATAATACAAGACTCCACATTTTTCAATTATTTAATAATAAAGATACTTCCGAGAAAGAGTGTTGAAATGTTATTGTTTGGTTAGAATTTTAGGAATACAGAAATATTTTTGATTATCGTGAGACTTGCTTTGACTATGCACTGATTTATATGTGTAGTATAGTAAAACTAGTAATTTATTAAAAGTTTTTTTTTAAATCCTCTGGCTTGGCAATTTACGTGATCCTACGTCCATACATCCTATCATGACACTGTCAGATTAATTATCCGCTTTATCCTTGATAAACAGTTGAACGCGGCCATCATCCTCCCGTCGGCCATTGTACATTGTCGGCGACCATTCAATCATTCCGTTCATTGTATTCGGGATCGTCATTGAATTAATAACACCGATGCTCGTTGAACCGGAACGTTTCGCGAAAATACCACTTTAATCACTGCCCAATGACGTGTTTTCTGTCTAGTTATATTCGAGTTTGAAAGATTCACTGTTTGACAAATCTTCGTATACCGGATTGAATCTTCCGATACGTTGATAGTAAACGATAGTAACGATTTCTTATTTCGTCTTCGTAAACCAGATTGAATCGTGTTCCATATTCCTTCTTAAATCGAGTAATTGATTTCTTATTTCGTCTTTGTAAACCAGATCGAATTGTGTTCCATATTCCTTCTTAAATCTAGTAATTGATTTCTTATTTCGTCTTCGTAAACCAGATTGAATTGTGTTACATATTCCTTCTTAAATCGAGTAATTGATTTCTTATTTCGTCTTCGTAAACCAGATTAAATTGTGCTTCCCATTCCTTCTTAAATCGAGTAATCGATTTTTTATTTCGTCTTCGTAAACCAGATTGAATCGTTCTCCCTATTTCTTCAGAAATCGAGTAATCGATTTCTTATTTCGTCTTCGTAAACCAGATTGAATCGTGTTCCATATTCCTTCTTAAATCGAGTAATTGATTTCTTATTTCGTCTTTGTAAACCAGATCGAATTGTGTTCCATATTCCTTCTTAAATCTAGTAATTGATTTCTTATTTCGTCTTCGTAAACCAGATTGAATCGTGTTCCATATTCCTTCTTAAATCGAGTAATTGATTTCTTATTTCGTCTTTGTAAACCAGATCGAATTGTGTTCCATATTCCTTCTTAAATCTAGTAATTGATTTCTTATTTCGTCTTCGTAAACCAGATTGAATTGTGTTACATATTCCTTCTTAAATCGAGTAATTGATTTCTTATTTCGTCTTCGTAAACCAGATTAAATTGTGCTTCCCATTCCTTCTTAAATCGAGTAATCGATTTTTTATTTCGTCTTCGTAAACCAGATTGAATCGTTCTCCCTATTTCTTCAGAAATCGAGTAATCGATTTCTTATTTCGTCTTCGTAAACCAGATTGAATCGTGCTTCCTATTCCTTCATAAATCCAGTAAACAATTTTATATTTCGTCTTCGTAAACCAGATTGAATCATGCTTCCTATTCCTTTATAAATCCAGTAAATGATTTCTTATTTCATCTTCGTAAACCGAATTGAATCGTGCTTCTTATTCCTTCATAAATCGTGTAAAACTTTTTTTTTATCTTCGTGATACGTTCGGATTGAATCTTCACCTATTATGTTAGAGCGATGGTTCAGAGTCTGGAGTAGTGAGTCGAATAGAAACGATTCGTAAATCATCTTAATAGATTCAAAAGATTCATACTTGCAAATTACATTAAATCGGTCGCTGACTGCGCTTGTTTCTCGTAAAATTTTTGTAACCTTCATATAAAGGCTGGGGGGGGGGGATGCAATAGTCTCAAATCTTCCAGACGGTTGGAAGAAGCTGGGACTCTTGTACGGTATTCATACAAAAATAAACTAATTTAATCAAATAAATCGATTGATTGTGAACGAATGAAATGAAATAATCAAATACAATCAATTGATTCACACATGTACCACTAATACGTACCTGATGGAACTGAAGTGGAATACGCAATCTAAATTTTATTGTTATTTAATGACAGTCGCGGTTGGTTTGCAGAGTACATAGGTTGTTTGATATGCTAAAACATGAAAGGCAAACGAGCATTAGCATCGCTGATGTATTCCGCTTGAGCGAGGCGGGGAGCGAAATGCGGGCACGTCAACAATGTCTACAGTAAAAATGGATGGGATTTTGGTGAATACGCGCTTTTAGCTTCACTACATAACCTTCACGTCACCTGCGTCATCAAGGGCGTCGTCGCGCATTATCAGTTCGCTTTTGTCAATGCTTCAATAGCTACCCATCGATAATATTGAGTATAATTGCCATTTGATATCTCGCAGGTAGGTAGTTTAATCAAGGGAACCATCTAAGTAAGTACTACTACGAGAGTCCTATTGCTCCTAGTCCTAGAGCCCGTGAGACTGTAATAACAATAATAGTAATGTTTTATTGTCTTCTTTTTATAACAAATAGTGATTTCCTCACTGGGATTTCTCGTGCCGAGGATTTCATTTACAAAATATGAAATAACATTATATTAAATTGTGCTTGATGAAACAAAAAAAAAATTATAAGGTGAGGTGTTTTAAGTGCAGTTGAGTGGTTTCGATGTTAGTCTGTATCTGGTGTTAATAAGTTTTCTATTTCAGATCTCCCTATGTAACGTATCCAGTGTTTCATTTGATTTTTAAATTTATTATGGTGTTGTGATTTTTAAAGCATAGTGGGATTTTATTGTTACCATAGTAAAGTAGTATTGTTTTAGAGTGTAATTGTTTTAATTACATAACGTTAAATCATTGAAGAAGATAATATTAACACATACCAAATTAAACACGAATCCGAAAAAAACAACAGAAAAGTAAAAAGGTATCAGCCGCATCTGGGGCTCGCATCTTACAAACTTCAATAAGTTATGAAAAAAATATGTAAAAAAAATATATAAAAAAAAAAAAAATTGGACATAATGTTAAGTTTGTTGAAGATTTCTTACAGGGAAGTATAATTTTCTTGATGGCTTTCTGGGTTCTAATGAGTAAATTAAGAATATTAGCATTAGCACTGCCCCATCGGATAATACCATATTCTAATAGTGATTGGCAGAGAACCATGTAGATCTTAATCAAATCTTTTATACTTAGGACATCAATGATTGTTTTAAAAAAGTAAGTTAATTTTTTAGTTTCGTTATTTAAATAAATAATGTGGTCAGTCCGCTTTAAATTTGTATCAATTTTTACGCCTAGAATACGTTATGTGGTTAACATTTTCCAACGATATACAACTACATTGACCATTTAAATGTGGTAAGCTATGAATTTTCAAGTTAAGATTTGTTTCACAATTTTTAGTATTGTTTATTTTAAAAGTGATGAGTTTGGTTTTATTAGCATTAAGTGTGAGTGAGTGATAGTCCAGCCATTAGCATGACTCCCTCATTTGATTTTATAATAGCAGTAATAAAACATTTATTCATATTTTGGAATAACTTATTTAAGCTTATAAATCTCACTGTAATATTTTTTTTATCATTGAAGATAACATTAACAACTCTCAAAATGAAACATGAAACCAAAGGGACACGGTAGAGAAAAAGAGAAAAAACACGTTTATTTTTTCAATACGTTTTTTAACTTATTTTTATTATTACTTGGAGTTGACAAAAAGGTCACTACTCAGCTATACATTCCGGAGCCGAAGTGCAGCTGGCTTTCAGCAGTGTCTAGAAATCAGATAAAATTAAAGTTACACTATCTTACATAAAATCTCTACACTTAAATAAAATAAACTAAATTAAACTAATCTAAAAATATAAAATAATTATTCAAAAATCACCAACACAAGTATCCATTTCATCAATTGTATTGTTGATTGTTAAAACTCCCGATAAGGTAAGGTAGATGGCAAAATAAACTAATTATGTTTAGAAAACCGCTATCCTAAAAGAATAATCAAGTATTTTTAAATATCAGGAATAATTCTAATAATAATAAGATTTTTGATGAGTGGTTTTGATAGTGTTACAGCCGTTCTTGCCAACCTTACTGAGCAACTGCTGAGCCGAAATTTTGCCTTAGCACTGTTCAAATGCATAAATTCGCCTTTCCCAACGAAATTCTCAGTCAAACTTACGATCATCTTAAGTTATCGATTTTTGTGGATTAAAGTTCTCTTCAGTAAAAGACTAGTTATAAAAAGTGTCAACAGAGTGTCAAATGACAGCGTAAACGTCAAATGTCATAGAATTCTATGGTCAAACGTCATTCATTTCGCGAACTGTTTTTTGTATCTATTGTGTATTGACAATTTTGAATATGGAGAGCTAAAATGAAGATATTTTTAATGTAATACCAATAGAGGGTATGGACAGCGAATATGAAGACAGCGACGATGAAAATATTATTGACAATTATTGATTGAAAATTGAAAGAACGCACGAAAAACAAACGTCAAAAAAGTCTACTTCCGTTTTCGCGGCATTTTAGTAAAAATCACGCTAACACTTTATTTTTAACATATACGTTTTTAAATATAAAATGTTGGTGTTTGTATTATAATATTTAAGACAAATAATATGTATTCATAATAAATACAAAATTAACTCGTCTATGTTAATTTAACATTGAAAGTTTTTACTTTGATGTAATTTTATTGACTATGAACGTGTGGGGGTACGATTATATTTTCCATAGAAGTGGGCGAGTCCTTCATAGACAATAGACAACAGGAAGTTCAAAGATAAAAAATGTTTGGAGACAGTCAAATAGAGCGAATACTTAACTAAACACTTGGCTGATCGGTGGCTCAGATTGATCATTCGAAAAGTTGGGGAAAACGGCTGTTAGTAGCCTATTTCTCCTACTCAGATATAGGTGTATGTATGGTTTATATGCGTGTCCGGATATATGCGTATGTGTGTGTGTGTATGTACATATATGTATATATAAGTATATACATGTATATATGTGTACATGTATGTATTTATATGTGCGTATGTGTACATGTATGTATATATATATGTGCGTATGTGTTTACGTGTGTATCTATGCACCAATGTGCACATGGGTGCACGCATGCACACATAAAAAATATATGCATATATATTTTTATAATCTAATCTTTATGCATGTCTTTTTCTCCTTTCTATTATAATTTTTCCAATTTTCAGCATGTTTATATAATAAATCCATATGTTTACATTAGACTTCATACAAAGTAACTATACTTAATTGGTCACCATGAAACGGGCAGCCGCCTAGTATGGTGATTTAATGTATCTACTCTATCTAAATGTCTCAATTAAATATCATGTACTTTATAAATAAATAAATAAATAGACCTAATAACTGGCGACAAAATACCAAGCATTTAAAAGAATATATTGAAATATGAGTATTTTCAATGATTTTTCACAACTTTTATGCGTGGCATATTGGGTGTTTTAACAATCATCAATTCAATTATGATGTGCGGCTGACTGTGCAGTCAGCAACCAGCCTCTGCAGAACTTCTTGAAGCACTGCAGCGATGTCGATCTTGTTTTGAGAAATAGCTGAAACTATCCTCAAATAAAGCGGTTCGATCAGTAACATTTCTTAACAGTAATTTTCCACCAGGACGATCCTATATACTTAAAGTATCGCCCTGATACCTCCCACGAGCTCCCTGGCTGTTCTGTGTAAACAATACCGCCACCCAATAAATGTGCTTTGTGAAATTAGGTCTTGCAGTGGCCTGAATTAAATGAAATGGAAAAGATGAATGCTGGCAGCACGTAATTCATAAACTATGAACGTGTGCTCGTTCTTGTTCGCCTTTTGCCAGTGCACTATGCCAAATGAATTTAATAGAGTTTTAATATCTCCGCCAGGTCTTAAACCGACGAGCTTTGGGTCAAGCCAAGGAGCTTACCGCTCTTCCACGTTAATGATTTTACCTCAGAACAGGTTTCACCCAGTGCGGTAAGTAATGTAAACCGTACAATAATGTAATTATTTATGTGACATGTTATACTTATATTTAAACATTCCGTATTGTATGATACAAAAATGATACTGTTTGTCTATACTTTGTAATATGAAGTATGTACCTACCCATACGTTTTTGAAATGGACATAACGATCTTGGCATTGTTTTCGATTTTAAATTTAATTATCTTACACATTTCTATTCAATAACTAATAAAGGTTTTAAAATGCTCGGCTTCATTCTTCGAAATGCCAGACTCTTCGGGAATATTTCAACACTAAAACTATTATACTCTTATATAAACTATTATACTCTAGTTCGTAGTCAAGTCGAATATAATTCTTCTATATGGTCCCCTCACTATAAAATTCACTCCGATTCTATTGAAAAAGTTCTATAAAATATAAACTCGGATTATTTATTGAAACTACCAAAATTATTATAACTCTCAGATAGCAGACTGGTTTCTCAACTTACTTTTATTTTCAAAAGTATTAATGGTATTATGGACAGCCCTGAACCTGAAGCCCTGAACCTGAACTACTCGATTTCAAATTTTATTGAATTGTAACAATAATTTCAGGAGTGAGTCATTCAAAAATTCTCTTGTACTTAGACTTCACGCAGAAGGTAACACTTTTTCGGACGTAGTAGATATGTTCAACTGCTTGGAATACAAATACAAACAGACGATTATTGCATACATCCTCAACAATTATTAATATATGTGTCTAGAGTATAAGTATCGGTGAATGTGAGGTATGTTTTGAATATTCGCCTAGCTAATTATTTGGAATGGTACTTACGTTATGTTATTCCTGTATTTGTTCCTGAGACAAACGAAAAATTTAGTTGTTGTATTTCATAAAGGCTATGTATTTTTTCTATGCACCTGTGTGACTACTGTAACAAAATATGTAAAATCCCATATAGGGCGTGTATAATATAATTAATAAATAACGTGTATCTCGTAATAAAAAACTTCAAAATCGTCTACATAGAATTTCTCAAGTTTATGTTTGAGGGGCCGAATATTCTTGCGATCTGCCAACAACAGAAATATACGAACTGCCCGTCTCACCCATCCTCGCCATTAAACGAGTAGAAGGAGAGTGATTATATATGAATTATTATTGTGACCTTCGAATTGATCGTTTTGTCATGTTTTTACTTAACACCCGACATTAATATCGTTTCCTGCATCATCTCAGATTACGTAATATGTGATTATAGTGATTATGAATATGAACATGGGTGATTCACTCAAAGAACATCTGTTAACAAATGTGGGCTCAATAAAAAAGTAAACACAGGCGAATCCATTGAGCTTAATTTTTAAGCTGTATAAAAATTTGATAACCTCCAAAAAACAACAATTTGTTTTTTAACCACATTAAGCAAGGCGTAGGTAAAATTTATTGCATTCTTTTATTTTTAACATATAATGGGCATATTCTCGATTTTTATTTTTAAAAATTTTACAAATTTATAACAAGAAAAAAAATTGTATTTGAAACACATTCTTTCAAACATTAATTCCACGAAGGCGGACCTCAGGATAGTAATTTCCCTCCGGGGCCATCTTTGAGGATGATGTGTGAAGGGTCATTTTGAGGAGAGGGAGGAATGAACATGGGTCTTGAAGAGACCCATGTTGTAAGAGGGAGGAAACACAGTGGCCGGCAAATCGTTCCACAGCCGTGCTGTAGAACTCAAGAACGAGTCGTTGAAACGACTGGCGTATTTCCCGACTATATACCGGTGCCTAGGAGATCAGTGACACTAATTCCTCAGAGCATCTTTTATTGAAATACCGGTAGACAAGGGTGGCATTCTCACCTGACGCCTGTGCTTTAAATATTGCAATCCCTTTGTTAAGATACGGGAATCTATCAAACGGACCGCCCGTTTTTTGCACTGAGTTTTATTAACTTATTTTATTTTTCTTACGGTAGGGCACAGCTTCTCAGCCTTTGTGGACTGCACGCCACTGCTGTTCACTATGTTTATATATTGATTCCATTTTGTGAACATAATTTCTCTGATATCACAATAATCAATAAATATCATGTTTCACATCCGGTTTGTTTTATTGCAATGATACTTTGTGATACGTTATCATCCCTGGCGATGTGCAATATGTGCATTGCGCAGGCCGGCATTTTCCGGAACATAAATAAACCACGATGGAATTAATCTACCCAACGAGTCCTCCATCGGTGTACTCTACTCTATGTAACTTCAAGCCACCGGCTTAGGCGCGGCTATCCTCTCAGCTCGGGATATAATATGGCGTATTGTGCAGAGGCTACAGGCAAATTATTATTATGATGCGTGATAGCTGTTTCGCCTTCCAAAGATATTATCAAACTGTGTTGAAGCCACTTAGAGACGATCTATTTGTATTATTTCTATATAGGTACTTGGCACTTGCATAAAAAATCACAACTATATCGACCCCCCCTACCCTCTTCTTTTCCAGATCCCCCATAACAAATTACATGTAACTTTTAAATTTATATTTATTTTTATTTTTTATAATTATCTTTTTTATTTAATTTTGATATAATTTTCTCAAAAGATTTGTATTCACTCTGTGGCGTCATTATTAATATACACGTATCTACACGTTTCGAAAGCTTTGCTTTCTTCATTAGAAATATATAGAATACTAAAAAATAATAATTCTAAGTATAGACAAATGATAAACCTAGAACACAATAATGTAAGAATACACAAATAATAAACATAAACAAAAAATGATTAATGTAGGTTGGTAATTAATAAAAATGTTAATAAAAAAAATATTATGAAACATTGAATAACAAATTTATATTACAAATTTATAAAACAAAATATTATTTTGGTTATTAATATTAATATAAATTCAAGAGATCTATTTAAAAATATATATTATTAATTAAATTTAATTTACTATTAACTCTTTTTCTGATTTCTAAAATTTCAAATTTGTCTAATTGTAAACCGGTTGTATTTGTATGTAATTTTTTTAAACCTTTATTTATATCAAAAGAATGATTGGTTTCTAAAATATGATTTTCAAATTTAGAATAATTGTATTATTTAAACACCTTAAGTTTCCTTAACTCTAATACTGAAATTTCTAGAAGTGTTTCCCATATAAAAATAGTTGAAATCGTTAAAAAATAATTTTTATACCCCCGGTTTATTTTCATATTTGATATCATTATATATTATATTCATTTTGATATCTTCGAAAATCACCTATTCATTATACTTAATTTTTTTTTATGTGTAAACTGTTGGTCTCCCAAATAAACAAAAATAGAGTAAAATAAATACCTACCCAGGTTAGATCTTCTTTTCCTGCAAAATATCCCGTATGCAAGTTGCTTAGAGCCGACATGATGTGAAGTACCTATAAATTTAAAAAATAGAGTAGATTATAAAAGCTCGACTAATCTCAGGGCATTACCACTGCAAGAAGGAATCCTTGCAACTTGACTCTCCCACTGAGTCTAATTAGATTATTTAATTACTGCACTCCGTCAGACGTCAACGCTCTTTTTGTTTGTACCGCATGCCAATTCATAGTAAGAGAATAGTATTCCTAGTCATTTTTTGAAATAACCAAACGAGAATCCGTTCATTTCTACTCTGTCCCTGAATTTTCGCATTTTTTTAATGTCGCGTGCTCGGAGTGTATTGCCCCTGGATATTTCAACTGTCTTCTGAATTATATTTTGTATTTTCTTATTCTGTAATCGAGCTAGACTGGAATCCAAGCAGCGTGTAATTTATCGTTCTGTTTGATTGGATACCAGATATTATTGTATCGAAATGTTATGTCAAGAAAGACAGAACGTCTAATTCTATAGTTCGCCTAGTTTTCCATAATAACTTCTCTATTCCTTTAGCCTTGGGGTGCATTAAAGTGACTGGTTTCTGCCCTTGCGATTTTCCTGTTTCGTTTTATTTCTGGTTCCTACGCATAAAATATGATATATTTTCTTTTATTAATCCTGAAAAATCCTACCTTCGAGGCGCGTGCCGTGAATTTTTATCCTTTTTTTCACGATTTTCTTTCTGCATCAGCTAGTTTTACGTTCGTCTCTCATATTGAAATGTAATACTCGTATATGTAATATCCCTTCTGACAAAGCCATCTCCAAATTGAAAAAAAAAACACTATTTCTTCTTTACTACTGATTGCACCCATTTAATTTGAATGTATTCTAAACAGATATTCATTTTAAAGTAAGGTCTCAGTTTTATAACACTAAGGTATACCCTTTTATATCCGTTTTCATTATTTATATTAATGACATGGTAAAAAATATTTTTTAAGTGCAAATTACGATTATTTGCTGATGATACAGTCATATACATAATTGGAGATAATTATGAAGAGTTCATCAATATTTTGAATAATGAACTAGAAAATGTATCAAGATGGCTAAAAATAAACTAACTAATATTAAATACAAAATATGTGATAATTGGACATAAGAAGACATCCAGCGAAAACAATATAAAATTTGATTGTGAATTTATTGAAAATGTAAATGATATGAAATACTTCGAAGTTATATTAAGTTATGTTACAAAACTTAATTTTAATAAACATGCTGAACATATCAAAATGAATATTGTGAACATTTTTTTTTGAGTCGTTAATAGAATTAGTGTTTGCCGGGACGAGAGTGGGGTTTTGCGCGGTATATTTGTACCCCTAGCCAGGCGCTAACCCGAGCCCTCTGGTTGGAATTTCGCGACGCTATCGGCACATTTCCATTCCGGTAGCGACGCTAAAGTTTATCCGACAACTCCTATCTCCCTCGCACCGCGTTGCCTCGCTCTTTAGTTTTATTTAGTCATTCTTAAAAAAACAGTGACGGAACACTCCCCGCCACCTGCACAATATATGTCATTGTTTGCACAAAAGGACAAGTTTCTTTTGTCCAGGGAGTCGGGCCAGTTACGAAAATCAAACATTTATTTTTCGCTTGGTTCCGGCCCCGTACAAGTGCCGACAATACAATAAATTAATCAATTAAAACCATCGCCTCGCCAAACATCGCGGAAGAGGTGAAGATGCCCGACACAATTGCTGATACAAAAGATTTTCTGCTGAGTTAAGATAATGGTGTGCTCCCATCGGTACTCTATACATCGATGTATGCCCCGCATAGCTAGTGGTAATGAAGTCGTATGGCCAATCCACGGCGCATGCCGCTGCCATGGGGAGTAATTAGGCGCAGGATTACCTCCATTGTTTATTCTTTAATTATATCCCTGGAACTCGGAATTACTAGAGTAAGCTCTCGATATTTAGGGATTTTCCGGTTAATTCAAAAGATCCAGTATTATACCTACATATTTTTTCGTATATTATGTATACTGACAGTTTTCTAAATCATATTTATATAAATAAATATTTTAAAATTTAAAATACATTTAAATATTTTAAAATACATTTTGTCTTGTCTCCGTGACAAACTCTCGAAGTGTGATAATCTTTGGTATCGTAAAATTTGCATGCGTTTTTGCCGGGAACGGGAATGGGCCAACGAACGTAAAGCTGCTCCATGATTCCATCATGAGATACTTTCTCTGTGTAGTTTTACTTCCACTCCTTATTTATTATTTATATTTAATGCATAATTTGTTGTATAATGTAAATATTCTGGTACCATTCTCAGAACAGATATCGCTGTCCATTGAGGCGGGTAACATACCTGTACAAGAAATAAAATAACTCTCGCCTGTCTTCAGATATTTCGCTCTAGTTCATTCAATTGTTTAACGTCCAATTTAGGATGAAAAAAAAATGGAAGCCTCTTTCTTCCATTATTCGTGCACAGCTGTGTTGTCTCAGTTTTATAAACCTTACTAGTCGAAGTACACGGGGTTATGACTAGTTTGGAGTAAAGCTTTAAGGTTAAGGGTAATACGTTATTAACTACTTGCTGCATCCTCTTCGGGCTGCATATCTGAGTTTCGTCGTCGGCTCATAAAGCTAAGTGATGCGTAACTCAATATTACTCAATAATATAGTATTTTTTTTAGTACTCAATTTTATATGTATTTTTTCCTCATAGCACCAACCTACCTATCAAATTCATGTACATAATTGTTTACTCTATAATTTTTTTTTCTCGTCTCTTCGTAAGTACTTAACTATTATACTATACTCAAATTATCTGGTATACGTAAACGATTACTCTATACATTTTTTTCTTATCTCTTTGAACTTACCTAATATTCTATATTAATCATTATACTATACTCAAATTATCTGGTATACACAATTATTTTTTTCTATACTATTCTTCGCATCTCTTTATACTTAATTAAAAACTTTTTTCTATATGTATTAAATTACCATACTATTTCAATACTAGCGTTTTCCCTTCTATTTTTGTATAATGGCACTTAATATGAACAAAACTTGTCAATTTGACTTTCCTAAAACGGGATTTGTTCCTAGTTGGGCAGTCAAAGCTTTCTTAGATTTTGTTGTTAAATAATGTGTGTTTCAAATAAATAAAAAATATTATTATTATGGGTGTACATTAAAAAAATCTAAAATTGGTTGTGAGGTTGTTAAGATGTGTTACCCCTATCCCTACAGCTACCTCTACTTCTAACCCTACACCTTCCGCTACTGCTACCACTATCCCCTTAAATCTTCTCCGGACAACGTGATTCATTTTGCAAAAAAACCGCGCGTAAATCGGCCCAGTAGTTTTTTAGTCTATAGCGGGTACACCTACGAACATTTCCTTTTATATATGTAGATTATGGACATATTTGAAATATCCGTTCAACTGTAAACCGAGAAGCTGCAGCATCGCTATCCCTTCTGGATCTGAATTAATCTCATACTAAACTTAGTGTCCTTTTCCGCAGAATTCGTTGCTTCCGCGTTGTCCCCGGCAATCTTCCTTGAAAGGACCCTTCTCAGCCGAGGGCCAACAGCCTCGAGGTCGGGCCCCAGCCTCCGGTCCCCATGGAAACCGTCCCTCCGTCAGAGTAAGTAAGCCAGATCAACATTTAATATGCTTTTTATTTTATTGCCATTTGTTTCTTCCGGATAGCTTGATTTTCAAATATCAATAGAGATCTGACAGAGGTCGAGTAAAACTTGAACTCGTGCATATATCTCTGTAATATTTTATTATCGAGAACGTCGACGGCCTCCGTGGTTGAGTGGCGAATCCGGAGGTCGCGTGTTCAAATCGCGACGTGCGCAAGTATATTTTATTTTTAATCGTTGAAGATAAAAAATATATATATCCTAGACTTGTTGAAAAAATTAACCCATATAAATGAAAATCGGATAGGTACACCCGAGACACTATCTAACTATTACAAATAAACTCGGCCAGAATCTTTTAGTCATAAAAAGTTAGCAGCCAAAAATATATACGGGAATTAATCGAGAAGAATATTGACAGTTCTTGGAAGTCGAAATATGATACCGATAATAATGACGGGATGGATTGGGGTGACCGTAGCTCAGTTGGCATAGAGGACTGGTCCCGGATACACCATGAGGTCCTAGGTTCGAATCTCATTTGTTACCGTTATCTTTTTCTTTTCTGTATTTTTGATTGTGTTTCAATTTGTGAGTTGTTAATATTATCTTCAATGATTAAATATATTACAATGAGGTTTATAAACTTCGATAAGATATTTAAAAAAAAAAGTTTGATTAATTTGTGTTATTTCACAATTTATTCATTTAAAATACTATGTGGTATATTTGCGACATGTTGCAACGTGGTAGATACTTCCAGTATCGGCCCGGTGAAAAACCACTATTCAAAATCGAAACGCTGCATGAAATGGATCTAGCTGTACTTGGTGACCAGATCTGAATAGCCAGGTACTTCCCCACCTTCCTCTACCCCGTCTCAGTCCTCTCCTCACTATCTTCAGCCTCACAGCATATGCCAATTGGGGATGCCAGAGTCTAACTGGTTCCAGACGGTTGGTGGTACTCGCATAAGTATATCATTGTTTTAATTAAACCAATACTTGTCGAGCAATTTCGGTCAATTGCCATATTAAACATGTGACAAAATGCCACGTATTACTTATGCAATCGTTTTTTTTTAATCTAAATTAGTAATTTTCTGCCTTGATCATCATCACGGCGGTACATCTCGGGGTGAGATTTGGCTTTCTCTACAAATGCCCTCCAATGGCTCCTGTTCCTCGCCATTCACCTCCAGTGCTCAGGCCTCCCCTTCCTGCTCCACGCCTATTTCACACATTCTATCCACCTCTTTCGTTACTTCCCCGTGGATTGCTTCCACTGGGGCTCACACTTGGTCATAATTTTGACATTTATTTATTGTGTAGGACGTCTTGCCGCCTATTTAATTAATAATATTGTGTGTTTAGTTTTTTGTATAGATTGATATTATGTTCTAATTTGTAAGGGAATCGGGTCGTATGGAAAATAAATATCGCTTCACTGTCCGCGAACGCACCCGATTCCCGATCTCTTTGTTAATGTATTCTGGGCGGTTTGTGAGGAGCGTGTTCTCATCGACCGCTCAGAAAAGGAATGACTTGAATAACAACGTCGGCAGTATGGCGGTGAGAGGAGAGGGGCTTGTCGAATATGCGCAGGTCGCGGAGGGTCTGCGCGTGGTAGACCGCCGTAAATAAAGTGTAGTTAGTTGTGTTAAATTGAGTGTAGTTAGCCTTCGATCGCCTGCCTGACAAGACGCCTTTTCTTTCCACTGCCCGCTCGACTTCCCATCTACTCGCCTTCTTTTCTTCTGACCACCGTTTTACCCTGGACTTCCATCGGATTACTGCCTCGCACCGGAACCAGACCAAGCAACGTTACACGGACAAGGCCCGCCGAATTACAAAAGTCGTAAATAAGGGTCTTGTCGTTAGTACCGTTCCTCCTCCCAGAGGAAACGGTAGGTCGGGCTTTCTCCCCTCCCAGCCCTCTCCGCAAATCGGGATCAGCGTACCATTGCGTCTGGTACATTTATTTTTATATTACCGGATCATTGTCCAATTACACAACACGAAATGAGATAACAAGAGCTACAGAAAATGAACAGCACATACATAATAAGTGAATGAAGCAATGACAAAAATATACACTTAAAGAGCACTCAAATCAAAGATATTGGTAGAGTCCATGATGTTAGAAATATTATTAGATATTCTTCGGAGGTTTATTTTCGTAAAGTCTGACAAAAATCATTTCAAGGGCCTGGCTTGAGTTAACAAGTCTGTTTATTATGGACAGTGAAGAATGTTACCCATAATTAGTAGAGTGTTGATGAGGAAAAGCAATTCATTGTTTCCGAGTCTACGACAAGGAATGTTGAACTGGATGAGTTGTAACAAAGAAAGTGGTCTATAATACAATTAAGAGTTTTGAAAATGCAAATCAGATCAAAGTCTTTCCTACGCTTTTCTAATGAAGAAACGTTTATGATTTGTTTAATTTCATCATATCCTGTCATCTGGCATTCTTTCTACCCATCACTTGGGACCTTCAGAATCCTGCAGTCGTCTCGTGCTCAATTAGGTTTTCGAGTTCATGGTTAATTTTATTTCTGTGTGATCCATTTTCTGGCGTAGGTCCAAATTTTCTGCTTTATAGTAAAGATAACACTTTCACTGTTGAAACGATTCATTTTTGTGTCCAACACCTTGGCTGTGGAATAATTAGCCGGGTTTTATGTTTGCTCCCTCCTGCAACATGTTTTTTTTTTAAACTCGTGTTAATTCATTATTTTGCTAGGACGACCTTCCACACAGCATCCTTAAGCCTCTGCATTCAGAATTTCTCTCTACATATTACAAACTTCCCATTTTTATATAATCTCTATTCAGATTCTAGTTAAAAAAGTAATTACGTACGTATTTTCTGAAAAATATAAACAATTTATTTATTTATTTAATATCAATGTTATAAATATATCATGAACACTGCTTGTCAGTTAACTACAAGCATTATATATCACAAATAATTTTAAAGTGTAATTATTAAGTGTGGCATTAGGTCGTACAATGACATCAGAGAGTATATAAAGAATAAAAACTCATGAAGGATGTAAAAGTAAAAGATATGCGTACATGTAAAACATACAGTAAACTTAGGTTAAATTAATATTGATTGACAAGATATGATAGTATACCCTTCTTGTACTTACCTTTCGTGCAGAGATCCGCTACATCTGCGTATCTACTACTAACTTCATATTATCTAGGTAAAAGCGAGTGTTTGTAATGCTCAGTCCTGGTGTTGTTACATTTAAACAGGATTTTGGAACGAGTAGCTCTCGAAAGTATTTGAAATTGAACGAGGTTAAGAGGAATGACTGCGCTGCCTGTTTCATACATAACTTAATTTTGGATTTGAGGCCAAAATACTCACCTAAAGCTAATGATCTTTTTTCATCAAAAGTATACTAAATATCTAGTACGGATTAGAAGTAATTTATTTATTTTTGTTTTACATTATGAAATATAGGCCATTAAAGGAATTGATTTTTCGCGATTTTAGAGACACCTTTAACAATTATTTGGGGGCCAACGATGATGTTTTACCATCAGGGCTGTCTATATTACTGTTTACAATTTTGAACATAAATATCAAGTCGGAAATAGAATAGGTGTGGTTCTGTTATTTAACATGTTATATGTACGACAAAATTCACAGAGTTTCATTAAATGCTACAAGTCTTGAGATATTTTCTCTGTTCTAAAGATATTGTGTTTTATGAAATATTTTTACGATCGCTTACGCCTAAAACGTTTTTTTTATATTACCGCGTTCCCCATCTCTTCCGTTTTCTGCTTTTCAATCAATGTTCAGTTTCCGCTCGGAGGGTATTGCTGGGTTTTAAAGATTACCTTTGCCCCGAAAGAAACCTCAGGACCTCCTGTCAAACTCCCGTTATCTCCTTATAAAAATAAACAAAAAAATAGATTTTCACATTTTATTTTACACTTTATTGTCGTTGTCTTAAACGATATAAATGAAATATTATTCTGTTGCCTTCCTTCCTTGTTGTATTATCGGTTTCGTGTTTTCGTGGGTTTTAGTACTTCATTAATTTAAATCGAATGCAGAGGAGTAAACACGAATCCGCTTTAAGTTCAAATGTGACCATCGATTAAACACCACGAAAAGAATTACATTTATCGGTGTGGTAATTCCGGACAAAACTTGCTTTTCTTCGATTCTAATTCAAATGCTCGACATTTAGTTGGGTATCTTTTGTCCGGATAGAATCTGGTTTACCTTCGTTGCGAGGCGCCAGTCCATATAATTTTCCCACGGTGCTGGGCCGAAATTGTTACAGCCCGGGCGAGCAGAAGCAGTGAGAAGTGTGAAGATACGGTCGTAGAATCTCGCCACCGAAATTTTCTCACGTTGCACCAGCGTGAGGCTATTTGCATAAGGCATTACCGAATATTTTACCATAGATCCTGCGGGGAATGTCTACATTGCTTGCGGGCGTTTGTGCAAACGTTTGGTTTAACCCTTTTACATACACAACTATGTTGCCACCCAACATATCACGCCAGTTAATGCCATTTAACGTTCAAATAAGTAAATTCAACCCAAAATATTACGGCTTAAATATAAATATTTATTTAAATAGATCAGCAAATGCCGATTCAGAATTATGCACGTTTTTACTATATGTAAATTTGTAAATCGTTATTTAAAAGTGAATAAAGAATTATCTCACCGAAACACCTTGTTATATTGGTACCATTGAATTCAGACCATCTGACGTCACCCGCGCATTCTGGTTTTGGATTTGTATGAAATATTTTATTTATCGATTTTTTTGTATTTTAAATATGTATTTTTTTTAGTTTTATCGAAATTTAAACTTGATTTGGGTGACTTTATGCTTTATAATTGTTGTTAAATATAAATACGAAAGAAATAAACACATTCATGATAAAACCAATTTGCAATACGGATATTATCACATTGTTAATGTTAAATACTATAATTATTCTTTGAGTTAGATTCTAAAAAGATACATAATTTTATTAATTTATGGTTTACTATGAGTAGACTATAACATTATGTACGATAAAGCTCATTGTTGCTTTGGCATTGGACATTCTAACCATAATGCTGGTCAAAACCGACCGGCCGTAGATTTGGAGCGTTTTGGTGCTCCAAATGGCTTTGAAAAATTAAAACTTTGAAAATTATTTTTAATTATGAAAACTAACTTTAGAAAAAAAGTTTTTTTTTTAGTTAGAATATTTTATTGTTAAAAAAGTGGACTGGAGTTCCTTATTGTAAATGAACAAGATTGAACATTTTTTCACAATACGTAGGTGATTTAGTTCCATTATTTCTTAGTGCTCTCTTATTAAAGCACTAAATTGTATATATCTAGCGAAGGAGTGTTGTGCATCAGTATCATAAAATATGAATTACTCGTTTGAGGAGTTTGTAGAAAACAGCTTGACAAAGAAAAAGTATCTATGTATTTGGTAAATTTAAAAGTTAGTTTAATTCGGTTTTACTGCTTTTATGGTGTCTTGCGAGTCGTTTTTTTCCTAATGGGTATCATTGAGAATGCTGCTGGTTTCCCGTAGTTTATGATACAAATATCAATTATCTAATCATTGAAGAAGATAATAATAACATAACCTAAATGAAAGATGAAACCGGACAACAGGACAGAAACTAAAAATATTTCAGTCGCATCTGGGATTCGAACCCAGGTCCTCTGCCTATCCGGGGCAACGCTCAACCGACTTAGCTAATGAGACAAGTTCAATTTGTGTCATCTTCATCGATATCATATTTCAAGATTTGTGAATATTATCTCCCTTTTTTAATCTCATGTTATTGCAGCTATTTTTATGATGTTTACAAAGTTCTACTCGAACTCAATTGCAAACTTAAATAGTGTCTCGGATTTACATCATGTGCTATTTTCAGCGAAATCGGTAGTAGTAGTTTTCGAGAAAATCGAGGACAGACGACCATTCATTTATATATAGGTTTTTACTATGCTGCCACCCCCCAAACGGGTCGGTAATGGTGCATTAGAATAAAAACTATTTTGATATCGCTTATGGGATAAATTTTAAAGGTAAAAAACATAACTCACTCTGGGGCACTGCCAAGGCTCTTTGTGTAAAGGGTTATAATTGTTTGGGAACGTCCTCAAACACATTGATATTGTCAACAGTGTTACTTATTTGAATTCTGGTATCGTCCCATTCTTGCGTACATCATAAGGTAACACTGCTGGCCTCTGCTGTTGTTTTCATATGTAATTCACCTACGTAATCGGTTATTAAGGTTTATGGCATCAACTTCACAAATCAGAACGTGCAACTTATAAATTAAATGCTTCTGATGTTCCGCGATCACTCCATGATTATTTCATCATTCGTGTTCGTTCTATCGATATTTCAATGGAATGTGTTTTAATTAACTAGCGTCATTCATTCACTCTTTCATCTCCAAAAATAACATCCTCACAGCATGCTTAAAGTCCCTGTAAGATATAGCATTGAAAAAATCTTTGGCATGCTTAACATTATGTTAATAAAACAATTATACTCTAAAACAATACTACTTTACATTCATAAATACAAAAAAAATCAAGAAATAACAATCGCACGTATTGGAAACACTAGATCTCAAAGTCCTTTAATCAGAGTACTTTAATCAAGTCCTTTAATCAGATTTTTGATATCTTCGTTGTTTGTTGGGCTAATACTCTTCATCTATTTAAATAACAACAATCACACACTAGATCTCAGAAGAAACACTAGATCTCAGAGTCAAAAACACATACAACAAGGAACCACAAACACAACATTTGGACAAAACAAATTATTATGTAATGGTACTAAACTCTACAACAAAATGCCACTATCACTTTAAAATCACAACAATCATAATAAATTTCAAAATC